>JAOEGS010014442.1:22005-37887 GCA_025447755.1 Corythornis vintsioides
TAGCACACGCCCCCCACCAACACCCAAACAGAGGCGGAGGGCGAAGAGGGAGGGGAGGGGGAGGGGGAGAGGGAGAGGGAGAGGGAGAGGAGAGGAGGGAGAGGAGCCTGACTGAGCCCATCCAGGTACAAAGCACACTGGCAGCTCCTGAGGAGCAAGGAGAGTCTCATTCATGCCCAGCCAAGGAAGAGCAAGGGCTCAGTAATAGCCATCTTCTTCAGGCTGGCAATGCCACATGTTACATGGAGCCACCAGAAGCACTTGGGGAAATCTGGGTAGCTCAGGGTGACCCATGAATATTGAGTCAAATTGGATCACAAACTAATTTATTCTATTTTTAATCAATGGTCTTATAAAGTGCCAACTTATAAGGTACTTCACCTATTCTCTGGGTTCTCCTGGCTCTCAGATAGGCCTTTAATAGTTTAATAATCCTTCCTGTCTCTTGCTTCATGGCTAATTTTCATTAAAGCTTTAGCTTTGGTATATGTCCTTCCTCTTAAGGAGTGATTCTCCACTCTCCCTAGCCTTGCTGAAAGTGTCTAGAAAGCCAATCCAGGTTAAGATTTCCTAGAAATATCACAGAAGTCTCCTAAATAAAAACTTGTGTGCCCACCCATCACTGACACTGTTTTAACTACAAATATTTTCCTAGCCATTCTTCACAACTGCAATTGCCACAGGGCAGTTACATGGTCTGTGTAGTCAGGAGTGGGAAGGGTAGTCCAAGGGACAGTTGCTGCAGTGCATGCTCTAGGACATCCAGGGAGTATTCCCATCTTCCAGACTGCTTTCATATGCCTGAAATTGCACGCTGCTGTAAGCACATCTGGGGACACTCAAGCTAACAAGGGTGAAACACAGAATTTCAGTCAATAGCACAGGTCTGACTTTAGACCAGAAAGCACACAGAAGATGACCCCTTTGGCATAGTGAATTTGACACTACTCTGCCCCCAATATTATGTATCCCCCCCAAAAAATAGACAATCACTAATGAGATCATATCTAACTGCTGTTAGACAGCTCATATCTAACTGCTATTAGCTCCATCAGTTGACAGAGAGATAAAGGAAATGGAAAAGATTAATTTTGGGAAAGACTTTAAAAGGTGTAAAATTTCACACGGAATCTAAAAGGCATCTCCAGCATTTGCTGTCTCCAGGAAAAATGACAGTATAGTGAAATAAATATGGTGCAGAGGGGTGTTCTTAAAAGGTGTTTTCTTATTCTATCACATATCTGTCTACACGTGCATTTTAGTCTCTGACACTGAAAATCTAGGGGTCCTATTTTATCCTATTATGAAAAGGAAAATCAGTTATATCTTATATTGGGTAGGAGGTTTGCTAATCTTTTGAGAAGCACCTTAAGGACAGTGATTCCTCTTCAGTAGCAGGCTACTTTAATACTGCAGTCTCAAACATTCACTTCCCTAGTTCATATCATTTTCATCTGAGCCAGGAAAGATCTCACTGAGTATGGACAGAAAAGTATGAGAAGAGAGATAGGAAAACAGGGAACACATGGGCAGAGAAATTTCTCCAGCAAGGTGCCTTTCTGAACAGTTCACTCTGATCCTGGTTTGGAAAGGCATTTTGCATTTTGAATTAGAACAGTTTCCTATAGGAATGCATTTGTCAAACTGCTCAGACTTGGATGAATGTATGACACCACTGTACAAAGATGATGTGGAGCAGTTGTGATGCTTGACAGTAGTGAATAACTTCCAAATAATCTGTGTTCTTTATACCTTTTTATAGGAGTAACAGAACACCTGTGACACAGTAAAACACTTTGATTTTCTCATAAGGCCTTTTACAAAGTAAATGTCTTTATTTTTATTTTAATTAACATACACATGTTCTTGGTTCTATTTGGAAAGGCACCTGGTTTATTTTGGGCTAAAAGATGTTGTATAAAAGGTTACTGAAACACATTTCACAGTCTATTTAAGAAAAAATTAAAAGATACTGCAATAAAAGCAAAGCTTTTAAAATCCATGTTTGAAAAGCACACCTAATTAACATTGCACTCTTACAAAATGTTGCTCCTAACAACAGTTTGGTAACAAATCCCCTCCCACTGGAAAAAAAAAAAAAAAAAGAAAACAAGAATTTGTCTTGAAGAAACATTAAATATATATCACTGAAGAAAATTATCCCTACACACAAACACAGAGCAGTAAGCTTTGCAACAATTCTGGCTTTGCCAGAACCCTGAATTCACAATGAATCTGTCTGGACAGGTCCATTTTCCAGTAGCCTGGCAATGCTTGGAAAAGAGACAAGATCCATGTGAAATCCCATTTACAGTGTCAGTGGGCATCAAGCTGATGTCAGAGGGAGGTTCATGAGACACATCTCAGAGATCTTATGGGTGTAAAGGAAGAAGTAAGAGCCCAGCACTGCAGTCATCTATCTTATTTACATAGTCACCATTTCTCACAGATGAAAGCAACTAATTACCAGAAAAGTCTAGCTTGCCAGAAACCATGGGCTCAGCACACACCTTAAAGGAGAAGAGCTTTTCACAGAATCACAGACTGTCAGGGGTTGGGAGGGACTCTGAAGACCATTGAGTCCAACCCCCTCCCTGAGCAGGACAGAAGGAGAGCAGATCACACAGAAATGTATTCAGGCAGGGCTGGAAAATCTCCAGAGGAGACTCCTCAGGCTCTCTGGGGAGTCTGTTCCAATGCTCTACAACTCTCACAGTAAAGAAGTTCCTCCTCATGTTGAGGTGGAACCTCCTGTGCTCCAGCTTGAACCCATTGCCCTCATCCTGCTGGCCCCTCATCCTGTTGACAAAGCAGTGGCAAGAGTTGGGACAGATTTGAAGGACTGAAACCACCGATGGCAGGAGTAACTTGGAACAACAGGGTCACAAGATTAAGCATCAAATCATCCTTTCAAATGCTTCTCTGCAGTTTCTCATCCCAGCTGTGCACCTTTGTGCCTGTGCAGGTCTTAAATAAAATTCCCCACAAAGGCTTCCCATCTTCTGCATTAATTCAACCATTCACACATGAGCACAAAATACATAAGTATGTTTTGTCTCCTTCTCTCCCTCTCTCTGCCTCTGTGTACCCAGCTAAAATGTGAAGATTTGGGCCAAATACTAACTTCCCAGGTATTTGTTACTGAGTAGCTGGTGGAAAATTACCTAGGGAACCAAGAACATGTCATCTGACATCTACTATACTCAAGGACATGAACAGTATGAAGAATCTCACAATGCAGAATGACTCATGCAGTTCACCTAAAAAAAAAAATCTTATTTGCCAAAGGGGTAGGATATCATTCCTTAGTGCTGGCTAAACTGATATTATTCTATTTAGGCCTCCAGATCTTCTTTGCAGGCTAAAAATCAAAAGCCTCAAAGCTTTTGTTCTGAGTGCAACTATTTCTGGTAGTGGTAACGCTCTCCATCCTTATAATTTATTTCTTCTAGTGCTATTGGAATAATGCCAACTCAGGGCATTTTGTTAGGAAAAAAAGCTCAATTTCACCTTTAACTTTGAATGATGAATCGGACTGCAAAAAAAAATAATCTCTGTTCCACCATGGTTTTCAATGGCAACTGGTCGATCAGTTTTTTATGCTTTATTTATTAATGATGTAGGTATTTAAGAGCTCATGACATTCATATTCTTGAAAACAATTTATGGTATTAAATATCACCAAAATTTCATTCTTGCTAAAGCCCTGAGTGTCCTAAGCCTTGTGAGTCTATTACAGCCAGTTCCAGTCACATGAGGAGGTTCGAAACTCCCATCAGATCCTCAGTCAGTAATCACAGGGAACCCTCAAACAAAGAGGAGTCAAAAAATGGAAAATTGGATTTTCCAAAGGCCTTCTGCAAGGATTCTTGCTGAGTATCTCCTCTCCTGAGAAAGGGGCATGTCAGCATTTCCAGAGAGGTCCACGGCACTGGGGCATCTTCTGAGCACGCAGAGCTTATGATCCACCCAGCTTTGTGACTGCCACAGTGGCACAGAAACACTTTCAGATATGGAAGGGAGATGAAAAGCTACAGAACCAGTTTAGAAAAACCTGATTTGAGCTTGTTTGTTGGTATAAGACATAATTTTTGCTTAGTCACTCTTGAACAGAACAACAACAAAACAAACCAACCCACCACAGCTATGCTTTGCTTGCTAGCTGCTTCCTAAGAGAAAAGCTCAGTATGACTTCTCTTTAAAAATATCACCAGGACAATAGCAGTGTCTGTGAGGAAATGTCTGACAAGTCAAGTTAACACTGTGGTATGGACAATCTGCTAAAGCAGAACAAGGATTTACTTTTTTCTTGCCTCATTGAAGCCAGCCTTCCAGTAGAAGACAGCGGTGGCAGGTACGCCGTGGCCACACAGTGCTGGGGGAGGGTGTTGGACCTACAGCTCAGGAGCTGTGAGGGCCAGCACTGTATTCTCTCCAGTTCAAGCAAACTTCCACTGAGAGGATGAATGATACGAAACAACCCACACACTAGTTTCATCAGTGAGATTAATATTTGAAACTAGCTCAAGCACTGTTAAATGACCCTGCTTTTACTCAGAAAACACAAAATATGAAGGAAATAAAATATTTCTGTGAGCCTTTTCTTCTTCTAGACAAAAGACAGCTCTCTATCTGACAGAATGCAAGAAGAAAATTTTCTCTGAATAGACATTTCTTTGAGGAATGTAAGACATCAGACTGATGTGGGACCAAAGCATCTGTTAGGGTTAGGGAAAAAACACTGTCAGCAATCCAGAAGGGCAAGTCACTCCAGGAGAAAAGAGCCACCACAGTATGCTTTGTTGTACCTTAGTAGCCAGTGAATTCTTCAAACTCCATGGTCTCACTGAGAATAAATTGGTATTTACTGGGCATAAGTTTCTGCTCTTGACTTTAAGTAAGTGCTGACTAATCACTCGATTAATACTCAAAGCAAACAGGGCAGAGAGTACACACCTTTGCAGACAATGAGAGGAATATTCCTCTCTAACTGAGACTTGCAAACCAGTCTAAACCCTGTTTTGATACATGGAGCATTTTCACAGCATCATACACAACCTGATTTTTCTGATATGGGGAAAACATTTGCAATAAACCACCAGATTTTAATAATTTCTAATGCCCTTGCTGTCTCACCTGCCAGATCCTTTTCATCACTTCCAAGGAATCTTTTTAGGTAGAAAAAAATACAGCACAAGTGCATCAGTTTTGGTGTAAAATCAAAATGCCATTTGGGAAAAAAAAATCTTCTGCTCTTTTAATCCCACATTAAATTTTTTAGTGCAAATATCCTTTTCCCACTCCCTCTATGTGATTGTCTCACAACGGAGATTTGTTAATTATTAGTTAGGCATTAATTAAAGTATCAGAGAAAGAAAAAAAGCTGTACTTACTTTTCAAGGCTATAATCCTGGTTAAAGAATCAATGAAATGGGTACAGCACAAAGACCAGCTGCCCGTGGTGAAACCTTGCTGAGCAGAAGACTCTGTTAGCTTGGCTGCTCATTGACACCACTCCCACTTTCCCAACCTTAATTTGTGCACACACAATCCCTCTCACTCTCGTTTTCTTTTTTTTTTCTTTTCTTTTTTTTTCACTCCTTAATCATTCTTCGTGGCAACTCCTACACTGGAGGAGCAAAATGATTCACCCCAGAGCTGCCTTTGCTTGCCCAGCTGCTGAATGCAACAACAAGCTCTGGCAGGAAGGAGCAGCCTTTGTGCATTGCCTTCAGCAAGCACAGCACAGAAAGCACCAGGCAAGAATGAACGAGGGCTATGAAGGAGGGAATACAGGAGCAGACGAGCAATTAAAAGACCTTCTGAGCAAAACCAGTACTCCTAGTTCCATTAGAATTGTTTCTATTAGCACAAAAACTGTAATTGTGAAAAAGACACCCAGGACGACAACCAAAACATGTAGGAGTGCATGGCTGGGCACTTTGCAGCTGTCTATTCATTAAGGCAGTATCTTAACTCTCTCTTTGTAAAGGGCATATATACTTGGTTGCCTTAAAAGCCCAAGGCAAGACTGGAATTAACACTCAAAGAAAATATCTGCCCTTTTTGTTGCTCTAAAGCAAGAGCTTCCTCTCATAGGTAGCCAGATCCTCTGCTGCTAGATGTCCCCAGAGCTGGGAGGGGAACAGAACCCCCATCCCTTCACCTGCAGGGAGACGACTGCTGGGTTCATGTCACACAGTCCACATGACTACTGATGAACATGGCAGGGGGACAGCTGATGGTGCAGCCCAGCAGATCTTTGTTTTTATTTGAAAGATCTACATGCAGTCCTTAGCAAGGACGACGTAGCCTGTCCCTGCTCCGTGCCACTCCCAGTCAGTCAAGCAGCAGGGAACACCACCAAGTAGTCCCTGGGAGGTGATGGCTTCACATCAGTCCTCATGAGGAGCCAGCATGCCATGGGCACAGCTCCCAGTCACACCTCAGCAACCCTGCTGGCTCTGCATGCTTGCAGGCTACAGGAAGTAAACGCAATATCATAGAGTTTGCTTTCAGGTTTGCAGTGCTGGCATGTCCAGCTGCCCAAATGAAAGGGCTAGGAAAGCAAAGGATGTGCTTTTCCTGACCTGATGCCTCCTTGACGACAGTGGGAAGTGAGGGGCTTTTACCTCCTTATGGAACAACATGTTCCTGTGGTGCTTTGAGCATAAATCTTGCTGTGCCATGGTGTCCTGATTAGGTCCTACCCATGTTTCCTTCCAAAAGGCTCCTAAGCTCTTACTATTCAAAGGAAATGACATTTTACTTTCTACAGTGATGCAGATGGGGTTCACCTTCCATCATTACCAGACAGCAAATTAAAAACTTGTATGCTTTGCCATAAGCGAATTCATAACAAAGACAGGGTGTGGATATGTTTAAGCAATTAAAATAAGATACAGACCAGCTGGCTAAACTATGCCATCAAGGCAATCATTTCATGTTTCTAATTATGCCTTCTGTGAAATAAATTCTGATGAAAATCCACAATAATATTGGCTGCCAGGCTCTTCTCAGATGTCTACAGGTAATCTAAAGCCAAATCTTGCAATCTCTGCAGGAGCAAGCTTCCCTTCAAACCCAGGTCTATCAAGTATGGTCACTGTGAAGTGGCTCAAGGGCTTCTAGATAAGATGCAGGGAAGTGGACAACAGGCAGACTGCTTTAACAGAGACAGCACAACTCACCAGAGCCATTTACTTGGTAGTGATGTGTGAGAAATACAGATATAAGTAGGTACATCAGTTTCTTTTAAAAGATGAACAGTGGAAAAGGATTCTACATTGCCAAGTTGGTTGTTGTAAACATTACTAACCTTCAACAGACAACAGACTTTTGACAGCTGAGGTCTGGCACTATGCAGATGTACAGCATCCTTCAGCCTGACCTGGTTGCTGATGAGAGATTAAATATTTCTGGTCATGGTGAGAAGAAACGAATAATCACTTTTTCAGCAGTGATGATTCAAATGCAGGAGTCCACTCTGGCACTAGTAGCTGAATGGCTCAGTCCTGATCCCCCTGAGAACAGGTAGTTTGGGGTCATTTGCTATTGGAGGTAACATTAAAATAGCTGTGATTTTTCAATAAATTTATTGGAATTCCTGACATATGATTGAGTCTTATTTATAGCCCAACTAGGAAAACATGGAAAAGTAGGACATGCTAACTTGAAAAGCAGAAGATGCTTAACCTTGGGTCGTTTAGGTTGGCAAGAAGTGAAGCAGTTCTCCTTCAGTGCAGAAACACTCCTTCTCATTCTGACTGAATGACAACTACTTGCATCAGTTTCCCCATCTGCATTTACCTTTCACTAAATTAATCTTGTTTCTGTTAAACCTCAAAGTATTTTCATCACACACCTATTATGACCTGTATTTCCATCACCAACTTAAAAAAAAAAAATTATAAAACTAAACCCAGGATTTTTGCCTGTCAAAAAGTCTAAACTTTTTATGTTTAAGCTGAAACATTAAGCCCTCTGTGAGATGCAGATCCTCCTTCTGTGATATTATCTCACCATTTTTAATATGAAAGGTTGAAGTTTTGTAACACAGACAAGCTAGAGTCTACTGACAAAATAATAACTGAGCTCTTGTCCTCACTCCTCCAGGTCTTCAGTAGCTCAAGGAAAAACCCAAACGTTGCTGAAGGCTGGGATCCAGCAGTTACATTTGTGTGTCTCCATCTCTGAGTCAGCAAGCTGGACACTCTTCATTGCACAAGGGATGCAACCAGTCAGGTGACTGCTGTTACTCAGCCTGCTTCTGGCCCTTGCTCCCCTGGCTCTCCTTGACACGCCCTCTGAACACCTCCTGGGAGCCTTGTTCCTACTTGCTGCTGGAAGGAAAACCAGCCTTCTACCCACTCTCTAAACAGGCTGCTTTGGAGGGATGGAATACTCCTGTTGCTCCACACAGCTCAGAGAACTGCTTCAATTATTTCCAAGTGCCCACTGTTGCTTGTTTTGCTTCTCCCAAACTCACTAATGCTCAGTGCTTATCTGATTGCAATTAATGCTGCCATGCTTTGGACACCAGATGGGAAATCATTTACAAGTGAGACTGACCAATGAATAGAACGAGTTCATTCTTTCTACACTGACAGTCAGGGAAGGTCTAGTTGAGCTACAGCTTCCACAACAAGCTTTGGGTTTTGCAAGGAAGACAGTGGTAGGAGGTCACCTGTACACTTTTATTTTGATTCACTGACCTGTAATTTTAACACAATGATGAAAATTCAAAGGGTAAGATTCCAGTGTCTGTAAACAGTTATACACAGCATAACTTTTCATATGCCTCAAACAACACAGGTCTAGAATGCTCTTAGCAACAGGAATCATCCATAGGCAAAATATTTTCCATTTTCTAGGAAATGATAGCAAAGATTAGACTGACAGTTATAAACCACAAAATAATTTGAAATTAAAGTAACACAATAATGAAGTGTTATTCTGTGGTTCCATTGAGAGAGACACAAACTGAACAGTAACAAGCTGTTTTCCCAGGGTGTTTGCACTGATACACATGGAGGATGGTGTCACATAGCAACACACTAATTCAACATATAGCAACATGGTTTTCTTCAGATGTGCTTGCTGACACAGAAGTATTACTCACTGATGATTACTTCTAATAAGAGACAGGAAATTAATTTCTCATACTTACTTGAGATCACTTTTGTGTTGAGTATTTCTTTGGTTTGTTTTCTGTAGTGAGGCTGTTCTTGACTGGGGTGTATCATTGGGAAAAGAATGAAACAGGCAGCCAAGCAACTGCCAGCTTTCACTGAGAGCAAAGCCTTTAATCTGGCAAATGGGAAATGAATAATCCCATATGCTGGAAGCAGGCTGTTGAGGAGCTGATTCTTTTCCCTAAAGGCGTTGCTCCCAGCACTCGTCACCTGGCATAATGCCTGGTGTCATACAAAAAATTCACCTTAATAAAGAGTTGGACTGACTGCTTGAAATAGCCTGTGAAAATAGCCTTGCATTATGACTAGAAAGCCAAAATATAAGGGAAAATCCATATATATAAAAGAGTACAAGTCCCTCAGACATTATTTCAAAACTTTATTGGAATAATATTTTTCGCACCCTACAAAGACATCTGTGAAACAAAAGCAGAGAGACAATGCTCTGGATTGATTACTTCTCACTAGAGCATCTGTGACCCACTCCTTCCACGAAGGAAATGTTTGCACCCATCCCCGTGTGCACTGCTAGTTTAGGGTGCCATCTCATGGAGACACAGATAATAATCTTGTTCTTTTGTCAACTGCCTGCATCACCAGGCTCAACAGTGACTCAAAACTTCTTTCCTTATGTTTGTCCCAGAAAAAAATGCAAACAACACTTACATTTGTCATGTTTCCTCAGTCGTTTGTTTTTTTTTTTTTCATTTACTGGTATTTTCAAATCTTTGAAGTGCCACTCCCTAGCATTATCTAGGTGAATAGATTCACCTTGTTGAAACCACAGTTACCATGGATGCAGCTCTAGATATACACAATTTATTGTGCTTGACTATAGATCTGTGGAGGACCTCAACCAGTTAATTATCAGCATCCTAATAGTGCATCAGTAAATTCCCAAATGAGCATAGGAGCAATTTTAAAACAATCCTTCTGCAACTAGCAAAAGAATATCTCTATGGGGATAGGATTGGTTCTGTGGCTAGATTGATGTGGAAACTCTAAAGCAAGAGGAGGTCACATTGACATGAGGTAAATTAATAGTAGTACCTATCCCAAGAGGTGGAAGGGACCAAGCAGTCCTCTCTCTCAAACACCAAAACTAGTTTTAACTCAGAGCTTCCTCAGTTTCTGGAAGAGATGACATGCTTTTCACTGCCCACTGATCTGGACTGATGCACAGCTTCCCTTCCAGCTTGCTGTTGGTATTACTGCCCAAGTGTCTCCTTATAATGCACACAGAAGGGAAGTGTGAGAATTAGGTATATTCTTCCCTCTTCCTTTTATCCATTGTCGTCAGTAGATGAGTCACTGTGTTCTGTAATACAAATAGTTAGGTGTCTGTGTGATTAATGTGGCTGAAGACACACACTCCACCAGAGTTGCTTCGTGCATTTCCACAGCCCAAATGTGTGTATTAAAGGAAAACAAAGCTTAGAATGAATATTCCTTGAAGCTTTCACTGGAAATGGTCATTCTTTCACAGGCTGAATTTTTTCCTGGTGTGTGTTTACAGTGGAGGACAGAGTGAAGGCCTTTGTTTAGCCCTGAATAGCTAAAATGAGGTGTGAACACATTAATTCTTGCTTCTCCAGTTTGGCAGAGCAGTTAAATCAAAACACAGTGTTCATTCGTATTCACAGATTCCCAACTTGAGAGAGCACACCTTGCACATTGTCTGTTTGATCTGTAAATTATAGAAGTTATATTTGCCAACTTGACTTACAGATGTAAAATTTACAAATAAATGTCCTAAACCCCATCTAATGTAAAATGTAAGCAAGAGCCCATGAAATCAAGAGAACTACTTCCACACTCAAAAGTTGATTCAGCTCATGCCCAACACTAATCTAGGGCCACTAGACTTGCATCACAGAATGCATAGAAACTGATATTAGTCCACAGAGGAAAAGTATTAAAAAGTAGAAAGTTGAGAAAAAAAATTAAAAAAAAAAGAAAGTTCTAGGATTGATAATAAAATGCTGCTTTTTCACTTTCCTAGTGACACTTATCCAGATGATAGGCAACTTACTGACAAGTATCTTTCTTTGTTCCTTCTGAGTTTTAATAGTTTCATTAAGTTCTGTGGGGAAACTTCAGAGGATGTTTCATGCCTATTCCAGCAAGCTAAAAAACTTACAAGAACAATAGCACTAGCATCCATATAATGGGAGTAGGACATAAAGACTTTATTAGGTCTATAGGAACTTATGGTAATGCAAATAACATTTGTATTTCTCACCCACGTGTTGGCAGAACTCATCAAGAGGGCTTTAAATTATGTTCAAAGCAGGATGAGGATAAAGCCAGGCTCACTAGAGATGAGCCTAGGTGTGGCATGACAATGCTGAGGGTGAAATTGATAATGCAGCTCAGGTGCATCTACACCAATACAGGCATCATGGGCAACAGAGGCCACTGTGCAGCAGTACAGCTGTTGGACTGTGATGGTCACCATCACAGAAACTTGGTGGGATGACTCTTGTGACTGGAGTGCTGCAAGGGGTGGCTGTAAACTCTTCAGAAGGGATAGGCAGGGAAGGAAAACCAGTGGGGTGGCTCTTGTATGTTAGGGAGTGTTTTGACTGTAGAGAGATCAATGAGGATGTGATTCTGTGGTTGAGTGCCTTATGGATAAGGGTAAGGGGAAAGGTCAATAAGGCAGATATCCTGCTGGGAGTCTGTTGCAGACCACCCAACCAGAATGGAGAGAAGACGAAGCATTCTACAAGTGTCTGGCAGAAGTCTCAAAGTCAACAGCCCTTGTTCTCCTGGAGGAATTCAACTTACCTGACAACTGCTGGGAATACAGTATAGCAGAAAGAAAAAGTACTGGGTTAAAAATTGGCTGGATGGCCAGGCCCAGAGAGTGGTGGTGAATGGAGTCAAATTCAGTTGATGACTGGTCACAAGTGGTGTTCCCCAGGGCTCAGTTCTGGGACGACTGCTGTTTAATATCTTTATCCGTGATCTGGATGAGGGAATTGAGTGCAAATTGCAGATGACACCAAATTGAGTTGGAGTGCTGACCTGTTCAAGAGTAGGGAGGCTTTGCAAAGGGATCTGGACAGGTTGGATCAAAAGGCCAAGGTCAATTGTATGAGGTTTAACACTGCTAAGTCCTGCACTTAGAGTCACAACAACCCCAGGCAAGGCTGCAGTCTTGGGGAAGAGTGTCTGTAAAGTTGCCTGGCAGGAAAGGATCTGGGGGTGCTGGTCAACAGTCATCTGGACACGAGCCAGCAGTGTTCCCAGGTGGCCAAGAAGCCAACAGCACCCTGGCCTGTAACAAAAGGAGTATGTCCAGCAGGAGTAGGGAAGTGATCGTGCTCCTGTACTCAGCACTGCTGGCTACTGACTTCAGTGGGTTTGGGGTAAATAGGGCAACAGATTTGTTAGTGAGAATTGTATTGAAAGGTGTGGAGAAAGTGTCATACATACAGCTCATGGCCTGTTTATGGTAGAATAATGGCCTGTTGCAAACTATACAGTTCCTGCTCCTTTCCATACAAGACCTAATTAAAAGGCTTAGGGTTTAATAAGGATGATATGAGATGGAAATGCTAGCCCAGAAATCTAGTTCAGACTAGATGGAAGTAGCTGCCCAGCCTGCTGCTCATGGTACAGATGGTGGCCTTTGGTCATGGTGAGACTTACTTGTGCTCCTCTTAGTCTATGTGACAGGTTTAGCATCAGATGTCTTCTCACTGCATTGCCACCACCCTGCACACTCTGCACCGTGGAAAGAAAGAACATATTGGCTGGAAGACACCTTCCATGGCCCCATTTCTTACCATCCTCCCATGAACTAAAGAACTGAGAGTTGTGTTTGTAAGGTCTTTTGCAGTTCTGAAGCAGAGGGCATGGTTAGACCCTTACTTCTTAAGATACCATTTTGAAGGAAATTGCATGAATTACCATTCAGAATAAAAATTCTTTAAAGAAGTTGCTGTATGGTCCAGTCCCAGACCAGTTCTCTTCTTCTTTTCTTCCTGACTCCAGTCATTCGGTGATGCTGTAAACACTGCCCTCTAAAGCCATGCAGGAAAAAAAAACCACTTCGAATTGAGCATGAAAAGAAAGTCTGCTGGGAGAATCAGAAGTAACATGACAGTTTTGAAACATACTCATGCAGTGTGACTCTCTGTTTTGCAACAGCTAAATTCAGTTATTCTGTTGTATATCGGAATGGCAAAAGTTATTGACCTGACATGTGTGGAGGTAATACTCTAAAAGGACCAAAACAAAAAAAAAAGAATTGTTTTTTCTGCTTTTTATTGCCTAACACAAATTAAATCTAGTCCTCTGGCAACAGTAAACACTACAGGCTTTCTATTGCCCAGGAAAGCTGACTCCTGGAAAGAAAATCTGGGTCAATTCACAGATTTCTGTGTTTTTGTTTTGGTTTTTTTGTTTGGTTTTTTTTTTTTAAGAAAAAAAAACAGTGAGACACACAGACTGTGACAACATTTTAAAAATTTTCTAACACTAAAATCTCTGAAGTGAGTAGGACTGTAAGCCTGTTAAACACCCTGACTCAAACATGCATAGCACAAAGCCCCTCCCTAAACTCATGAGTGGAAGAGTTGACTGTTCCAGCTGGCAAAATTGGGTATCTTAAATAAACATGAGTTAAGAAATACAGTCTTGAAGTCACATCTGCTCAAACATGCATGAAGTCAGCATCAAAGATATTTTTTTTTCCATTCACAAAATCACAGACTGTCAGGGGTTAGAAGGGATCTCCGAAGATCATCAAGTCCAAATCCCCTGCCAGAGCAGGAGAGAACTAGAGCAGATCACACAGAAATGCATCCAGACAGGGCTGGAAAATCTCCAGAGAAGGAGACTCCACAACCTCTCTGGGGAGTCTGTTCCAATGCTCCACAACTCTTAAAGAAGTTCCTCCTCATGCTGAGCTGGCACCTCCTGTGCTCCAGCTTCAGCCACTGCCCTTGGCCTGTCCCAGGGCACAGTGAGCAGAGGCTGCCCCTCCTCCTGACACTCCCCCTCAGCTCTGGATCCCCATGGATTCCAGCCCCTCTCAGCCTGCTCTGCTCCACACTCAAGAGCCCCAGGGCTCTCAGCCTTTCCTCAGCAGACCCCTGTTGCAGCCCCTCCAGCATCCTTGCAGCCTCTGCTGGACTCTCAAGGGCAGAGTAAAAGAACCTCCCTTGATCTGCTGGACACACTCTTCTTAATATACCCCAGGATACTGTTGGTTTTCTTGGCCACAAAGGCCCACTGCTGTCCCATGGAGAGCTTGCTGTCTCTCAGGACCCCGAGGTCCTTCTCCACAGAGCAATTCTCTAGCAGATCAACTGCTAACCTGTACTGGTGCATTTTATTGTTTCTTCCCAGGTGCAGGACTTTTCACTTGCTCTTGTTAAGCCTCATTAGGTTCCTCTTTGCCCAGCTCTGCAGTCTGTCCAAATCTTGCTGAATGGCCACACAGCCTCCAGGTGTCTCAGGCAGTCAGTCTCAATGAGGCAGCAACACTTAACAGCTGAAATTACACAGAGAAGACCTACAGGGAATATGTGTCCTTGGCCTGTGTACAGAATGCCAGGATGAGTGTCCCTATCTGCTGAGCTCATAATGACCAAACCCTCAGAAACCCCCAGATTCATGCTGTATAGGACAAATATTACCTATAAAGGCAACATAGGCAAAGCTAGAGTAAAATATTATTTCAGATTTCATTTTTGTTCCTGACAAATCTCTATCTCTAGCTGCATCTCAGCTGGCACGGTGCAGGAGAATCACAGGTATGAGGCCCAGCTGTGCTCTTGACTTGACTTGTTTTATTGACATATCCATCTGTTCTTCACCCGAGGTGTCTGCACAATGTGCAGGGTGGACATACCAAGAGATGGCAGCTTGGAGTGCTCTCCACAACAGCTTACTCAGCTAAGAAACACAGATGATCACACATGCCTGTGCCACCTAACGTCATAGCCATGTGACTAACAGTGCCCCTGGCAATTAGGAGATGGGCTCAGCTAAATTAACACCTCTAGTATGTTTGATTTTCATTACACTTAGTTGTACACAATCATCTTAGAATCACAGAACCATAGAATGGCTTCGGTTGGAAGGGACCTCAGAGATCATCTCACCCAACCTCTCCACCAAGGATGAGGACACCTCTCAGCTAGTGATAAGGTCTCCCAGAGTCTTCTCTTCGCCAGGATGAACAATTCCAGCTCCCTCAGTCTGTCTTCACAGCAGAGGTGCTCCAGCCTGGATCATCTTTGTAGCCTCCTCTGGACTTGTTCCAACAGATTTATGTCCCTCTCATGGTGGGGACACCAGAACTGGACACAGTATTCAAGGTGGGTTCTCACCACAGCAAAGGCAAGAACCCCCTCTCTTTGATCTCTCCTTTGGATGCATGGATATGTCACAGATGTGTGACAAGGATATGCAAGGATATGTCACTATTTAGCAGATGTTCATAAATCCATACAGCAAGTATAACCTTATCTGCTAGAGAGCAGCCCCATGGAGAAGGAGCTGGAAGTCCTGGTGGACAACAAGCTCTCCATGGATGGCAGTGGCCATGGGGGCCAGGAAGCCAAGGGGCCCCCCCTCTGCTCTGCCCTGCTGAGACCTCCCCTGGAATATTGCATCCAGTGCTGGGCCCCCAGCTCCAGAGGGACAAGGAGCTGCTGCAGAGAGTCCAGCA
>JAOEGS010014443.1:43809-54989 GCA_025447755.1 Corythornis vintsioides
AACTTATATAGATAAATAAAATTTTTATATATATATATTTAAACTTCTGTTTCACTGTGCTAAAGTTTTCATTTTCAAGAAAAATAAGAACAATTCTTGACCACAGACATCACATTTTAGCTACAAAAGAATTCTTTATGAAATGGTGATGTAAATGAGTAGGGATTTTTGAAGAGATAGCTGTGGTGATTTCACTTGTCTAATTCTAACTCCTTCTTCAGTATTCAGAAAACTTATGAAAGGCTTCCAAGACCCCAGAAGTTCACATTGTTCCTTCTTTTTGTTGTTAAAATAAGTATTTTTAAACTTTAAGGAAAACAAATATGCCTCTGAGAAAAAATGAAGTTATCTTTTTAAAAGTTCTTCCCTTTGTCTTATTAGATGAAGAGCCACTACATAAATAAATATTAAGCTTTGTATGAAACTATCATAAAGCTAAATGGATGGCTTTTAAAATACTTAAAAAAAACCCAACAACCCAAAACCGAAAAAAAACCCCAAACACTAAGATAAAAATTAGAAGCACTTGAAAAGATAAGTTTCTCATTATATACCAAAGGCTGCCTTGAATCCCAAGATTTCTAGATCTGAACACTTTGGGATTTGAGAAGCCAAGCTTGTAAATTCTGTACATCTCATGTTTCTTTCATTGTTCTCCTGGAAAATTCCATAACAAATCATACCTTACTGGAAAGTAACAAGGCAAATGGAAGAAGAGTTAAACAGTAAAAGCCAGAAAAGCAACTCTTCAAAGGTAGGATGTTTTGCTCCATGTTCTGTTCTATTTTTAGTTCTGTAATTCTCACTAAATGTAAGCCATTTGTTATCATTTTTAAGCACTTAGGTTGCATTTTTGTTTGATTCCATGAAGCTTTTTCACCTTATTTGTTAAAAGGTAGCGTAGCATTGCAAAAGATTTTCTGATGCTGTAATTGTTCTCTATTTTTGCATTCCTTTCTGACAAAATTAATTAATTAAAATTAATCAGTTAATACACTGATGCTTGGAGTTAGGGAATGGCAGAGGCACCAGGCCTGTAAGCTGGGTGGAAAAACCAGAAGCCAAATTGGAGACTGCTGTGCCAGTTTTCTAGCATGGAGGCTTCCCTTACCCAGAGGAGAACTCACCCCCCCCCCCCCCAGGGGGTGAGCTCCTCTCAGGCCTTCAGGAGATGAACGAGTGAGCTCTGAACTTCATACTTCAGTGACTGACATGTTACCAAAGGTTTATTCTCTCCCTTTTTTTGTACTTGATATGCAAAACTTAGTTAATACTAGAGAAATGTTACATTTGATGTTGTCAATTCATCTAGAGATGCACTGGGTAAATGTATATGCTTGTGTGGCCAGGAGGAGATAAAAGATTTTTTTCTTTGCTGCCTTCATAATTCTATTGCCGATATGAATGTTGTACTCCAAACAGAGCTGCTGAAGAAATTAATCAGTGAAAGGAAGAAAAAACATCCCATGTAAGGAAAATTAATATAAACACAAACTTATCCTCCTCAAGATAAAGGAAAACAGCTGACCAAATGTTACAGGAAATTATCATAGACATAAATACCAATTTCAATGTCAGTCTTCCCCAGTGAGTTTGAGTTCTGGAAGGGTGAATGAAGGGCATGTTTCTGACACATCCAAAGCACTTGATGAGTGACAGCAGGAGCACAGCATGGCAACTGTTGGCATGGATTTGAAGGATGCTCACCAGAATTACCTGGGAACGACTAATCCTGAACAAACACAGCTGCACAGAACTCTCTGCCAGGGCTAAACCAAGTTTGGCCTTATCATGCATAAAGAATTTATAAATGCTAAAAGGGTGATTTACAGAGTAATCTGTATTGTTTTTCTAGCTTATTTTCTGAGACTTTTGGCAGTGGGCTCTAATAAAAGCATGTGGGCAGTCAAACTGACAGAATATGAAACTCCTTGGGAGGTTTGGAGTCAGTTAACATGATCAAATTTTTGATATCTCTTACTGAGTGGTGGGAAGGAGCTACTAGCCACTGTTCTCAAGAAATTGCCTGCATCACTCTAAACACAATGAATTCAAAGGTAATAACATTCAGCTGCCAGGCTTGCAACAGTTGGGATTTTCCAAAGGGAATATTTTGGAGAAAAGTATTTTTATTAAAGACACTAATGGGGCTTCTTGTTCTTACTTGTGATTTCTCTGATCTTATCACAGATTTCAAGAGAAGCCACTTGAAGAGATAAAAACATTACAAGCTGATGAAGTGGTTCCAAATAAGGCCAAAAAGGAAGATAAATTCCTCAAAAGGACGGCTGACTCTCTGCAGAAATTTCATGCTAAAACTGTGTCCCAGGGAGGGGGGTGAGTCCCCAGCCCTGGGGGTGTTTCAGGGGGGTTGGGATGTGGGTTTGAGGGCCATGGGTTAGGGGTGAACTGTGCAGAGCAGGGTGCTGGTTGGACTGGGTGATCCCAAGGGGCTTTTCCAACCTGAATGATTCTATGATTCTATGTCAAACTGTGATAAATTGCATCTGCATCCAATACATAAAACCACACTAGAGGAGAAAAAAAACCTGATTGCCCTGACCCTAAATATCAAGAACCAACAATTTACGGACCAAGAGGTGCACACACCAAGGGTCTCCATGAACTAATCAGCACCACCCGTTCAGGTGCTGATAATTGTGCCAAGTATTAATAGGCTGTTAATGCAGCTCTTAATAAGCCCCAGGAGATATGCAGAAAATAAAGTTTTAAAAGTAATATAGTTGCAATCATCACTCATGGCACATTTCTGTTTTGTGGGTTTGTTTCTGTCTTGGGTGATAATATGAAGGATTATCTTTAGGAAAGAGAATGAAACCAAGAAAGAAACATTAATATTCCTTTTTCATTCTGTGAAAGAACTATTTAAAAATACAAAAAAGGCAATTTTGTGATTAGGACTGGTGTTCATAATTTAAGCCTCAGCCTCACTGTTTCCCATTCTAACTCTGACCAGATTACATTCCAGTTCCTCTACCATCCATATAAAGCATCTCTAAATCCATATATACATGTATTAAAAAAAAAAAAAAAAGTATCAGTGGCCGCCAGAGACAGGTGATGAGAAGCTAGACAGAAAGGATGTCTCTGAGGCAATTCCAGACAGACTTGCTGCATAACTAAACAAGAAAGCAGAGAAATAAAACTAAAACAGCAAAGTTTCCATGCTCAGGTATCCACAGGTACTTCATAGCTCAGCATCAGAACACATAGAGCCACCCAGATACCAGCCTGTGACCCTGAGGCTTCAGGTATCACAGACTCAAACATTTAGTTTCCTAAGGAGAAATGAAGAAGCAGCAGCTCTACATATGTACATTTGTTTAAGATTGTTTTGAAATTCTGTATTCACTCAGGGTCATTGTCATTATTTTCAGCTACAGCTACTGCATATGTAAAGCTGTAATTTTAATTTATTCCAGGAGGCTCTGAGTAGCAAAATCAGGCATAATTGGCTTGCTCAAGAAGAAAAAGCAGTGATTGTGTATTTTATAGGTGTGCTGCAAAACAATGACAATGCAGCATGGTGTTATATTAATACAAATAACCCATTTTTAATACAATTCAATGTGCCACACTCATTATTCTACAGATTCTGCAGCTGGCAGTGCAGTGAGATGCAGAGAGACGTGTAAACAGACACAATGATGATGTATGTTTGCTGTCATTCACTGAACACAGGAAAATAACACTTAATTTTAAATAACATTTTCTGAGTGGACTCTGCTAGGTGCTGCTCTGACCATATCAGTATCTTGTTAGAAATCAGCACAAATGCACCTCAAGAGACTACTTGAAAAAATACTATAAATAGGCCCAACTCTGAAATTTAGCTTCTGCTCTTGTAAGTGGAAACTATACCATGTAATTTAAATTAGCAATTAAATAAGCTATTGTTCACAAAACATGTGTTAGAATAATTCATTGAGACTGACATTAGTTGAGGTCCAGTTGAGGACTGTTATCCAGTTGAAAGGAAAAAAGAAATGAGTTTTGCAATATATTAATTTCATGTGTAATCATCTTCAAAGAAGCAAAACTTCATAAAAAAAATGTACAAGAGGCCACCTCATTCAAGAGCAGATGCTCTCCTTCATCAGAGAGCAGAAATTCCTTTATGAAGAGACAGTAATATTCTTTTCCCTTCTAAGTAAACCGGGGGGGGGGAGTGAGAAATGATAGAATGTTGCAAAGATTATGTTAAAAAAAATGTAGAAAAAAATGTTTTGAAGACATCGCCAAAGCTCCTTCCCACCTACCCACAGCCAGAAAATATCTGTAACTGGTGAAAATAATAAAAGACTGCCAAAAGCCTACAGAACTATCCATTATCAGTGACTTGCTACAGGATAGCTACAAGGAGCAAGGAGCTTCATGAAGCAGCCCCCATCTCCTCACACTCACATTGTCCCCATTAGCCAGGGTGGATTTCTCTAACATGAAATTCCATTCAGTCAGGGATCTAATTCTTAAGATGGCTGTAACTGCCTCATGGTTCATGCCCATGAGCACTGGACCATAAGCCTCCCTCCAAGCCATTGAAGCTGCTGATGAGCACTGAAGCAGTTCAACATCTCTCTTTGTTCCCTTTCCCTTCACCCTCACCCCCGTGCTATGGCACTGTGCAAAAAAATACGTAGAAGGCAACACCACTGGGATGACAGCAGGCAGCCTCAGTCTCCTTCAGGAATCTGCTCCCATCACCATCTATTAACCAAGTGCAGTCACAACACTGAGTTGTCCTTACAACCAACAGCAAGAGGCTGTGGTAGCATCCTCATTCGTTACTCAACACAAACAGGGACGTTCAGCCTTGTGCTCAGGTAGTAAATCTTCAAATCATTACCAACCTTGGCTCACAAGCTGGTAACTCAGCAATAACTTAACAACTCACATCGTACAGATGTTTCCACAGCTTTCATGAGGTGAAAAAGAAATGGGACAGTAAGAGAATGCAAGGGAACATATCTCAACACAAGCAGCAAAATGCAGTATTGAATGAGTGCTGGTTGATGAGCATGCCAATGTCTCAGCAAAGGAACTGTGGTAGGAGAAAGGAGAACTTGCACATGAAGAAACCTTTCACTGCATAGAGACATCAGCATTTCCAACAACACAAAGGGTACGTTCAAGGGAGGTACCAAGGAGAGGTCAAGGTGAGGAGAAAACTAGCAAGGATTCATCTGTGCAGACATTTTCAACAGCAAACCAATAATCTGTATGTTTATTACAAATTCTCACCATGCTTCTGAGGACCAACCTCAGATCAGTGGCCATCTCCAGAGAGAAAGGGAAAGGAAGATGTAGGGTTAAAAAAAAAAAAAAAATAATCAGTGAAGCTAATAATGTAATTAATATCTCATTCTTTTTAGCAAGCATTTACTTATCATTTCTTACACGTCTGGTTTATAGAAACACAGAAACTTAGAATGGTTTGGGTTGGAAGAGACCTTAAAGATCATCTAGTTCCAACCCCTCTGTCATGGGCAGGGACACATTCTGCCACTAAACCAGGTTGTTTGAAATAGCAAATTCTGCACACTGCAACCCAAGAGGATGGCCCCGAGGAGGGTGGTGTTTTCAGAACTTAACTATATCTAAAATGACCTTGTGAGATAAAAAACATTCTTTTATGCCGTAAAGATTAAATTCACAAAGGTTCTGTTCCAAAACTCACTACAGATTAATGGATTCTTTACATTGCTTTCCACAGTTTTGAATCTTAAATTATTATCTAGTCCCTAAGGAATGTAATTTTTCACTCTACTGAGTCCAAAGCAAAGCACTGCTACCCTTTAACAGTCTGACTTACTCTACTGGAGCATCAGGCATAACAGATTGCTCTATAATCATCCTTCTTCACCTAGTCAAACCCAAATCCCCAAAGTTCACTTTTCTTTTTCCTATTATGCCAGGAGTCCAAAAGACAGTTGGCACAGGAGGCACAAGGTTTCTACACACAGGAGGCACAATGAGTGGATTTTGCAACCTGTTTGATGCCCAGCAGTAGTTGCCTTGCAAAGCCTCTCCACTCTATGTGGAAGACTTAGGAAACTCTTACTCCTGACTACTCTATAGATGCTTTAATTAAAAACTGATTTTTAAAAGGTTTCTGCACCCCATTCAAGGCTATGTTTTGGAAACTGCCCAAGCTCCTATTTCAATATGAGAAAAGACAAAGACAGGCAAATCATCCAAATAGTTCAGCATAAGAAAACATTCATCTATCAGTTTCCCAAATGAGAACTTTGGAGATTTCTGGATGAATAGTGTCTGTCAAGAAAGTCAGAGTAGGTCCTTTCTATATATGTGGTTATAAATATGGTTCTGTACTCATGCAAAATCATATCCAAGCCATCATGTTGTTTGTTGGTTGGGTTTTTTTTTTTCTTTAAATTATATTTTCCACAATATTAGTACCTGTGATTTCTTATTATTTTGCTAATATTGAGCACAGGCTATTTCAGGCATGATACAATGATTTAAATTCAATTGATACATAGATTTATACATTGTTTGTTGATATTATTGTACAGTAGATTTGATCTTCAGCATATCACCTCAGAGCACAGGTAACTTCCAGATGCTTTGTACATGTTGGTTTCAATGCAACTAAAGTGTCCTAAAATGAATGGAAGTGTTTTGGTGATCTGAGTGAGAACAGGATCAACTCTAATTTTACATATATATATAATGCTAAGTTGGATCAATTTCTAAGACATTTCACAAACCACAAAAAAAAAAAAAAAAGTATTGAGAAAACAGTCACATTTTATATTTTATTATTTTAAACTTTTACTGATTTCATGATTACTGAACATTCAACCCCCTTTCCAAAAGTCAGCTTCAAAATGTAGGCTGAGAGAAAATATAGAAACATTAGCTCCATAAACAGTGTGTGAAGAATCTAAAAGAACCTTACACATTAAGGCTCCAGTTCAGTAAAATCCATAAGCTCATGTCAAGCACATGAGTAGCCACAGAAGTTCCCTGGGATAGATGATGTAATGCAAATTAAGCAAGTACTTAAATTCATTACCAAGGGGAACTTTAAACTGGTTGATTCCTCTGCCTTCCCTGCATGGCAACATTCATTTTTTTTAAGCTTATTTCTCTTCAGTTCCCTGGCTCCTACAGCAGCTAAGGTTCATGCTGAGTAAATCCAGATGATATCACTAAGAATCCAATTAGCAGGTTTTTCTTATATGACTGAGTGAAAAATTAAGCCAAACACAAAAATGCCTTCCTTGAAGCTGGGGAAATATTCTGGAACCAAACCTGAATGCTTCAGCACTGCTTTGGGTAGCAGAAGCCTGGGCCTGGTGTCATAAATCACAGGGATGACATGTCACTTTTAAATCCATTTTAGCCTTGATCTAAGTCTATGGTGACCATTAACAAGCGTTGACTGGATACTGGATGAGCACTGTCTGTGACCAGATAATGTAGAATATCTGCATCACTGCTGGAGACCACCAAGGAGAAAATCTTATTTCTCTGATCATGTGAAAAGCCAAAACTGAGGTAGTTAAGATGCCCTTCCAGCTGTTATCAGTCTCTGTACAAGGCAATTTATATATTAGATCCTCTTCTTTTTATCTTTAACTGATTCTTCCATCTTATACTTCATCATAAACCAGTATTTTAAACTTTGCATTCTGGGATGACTGATTCCTAACACCATTTTGCCGATTTAAAAATGATAGCTAAATGAAGTTGCTCAGCTTGTTATATTCAAAACTAGTTTGAAATTGAATTCTAGATGGCATTAAATTGGTTTATTTTGCCAGTGTTTGCATGATTTATTTCCCCCCCCCCCCCCAAAAAAAAAACTTTATTAACTCTTAGAAAAGTAGAATACAATACAGTGGTACAGACAAATGATCATTTATATGCAACTGAGCAAAAAAAAAAAGTACAAAGAATTCAGACATGTCATAAAAAATACAGAAAAAAAACCACTCTAATTTTGAATAAAACCAAGATAAAATATAGAGGACATGCAATGAAGGGAAAATAAAACATCAGCTTGATGACCTCATGTTTCCTTTCACTTTCAAAAGGAACCATCCCAGAGGAAATAAAATTGTCAGCTAAAAAGATAACACAACAAAGGAGACGAGGTAAATGAAGTGATAAAGAAGGACAAGGAAAGTGAAAACAATGGTGAAAGCAAAAGACTCTTTAATCATCCAAACCAAGACTGCTGACAGTGTGCTGAATGTGCAGGAGACTCGGTCACCATGGAGCAACATCTGGGTGGACAAGTGAAGGGAGACGATCCGTTGGACTGGCATCTGCTAGCTCAGAGCTCCCTTTCTAGGGTACCCTGGGTTGTGGGGAATTGCAATGCCAGAGGAGAGTCCTAGTGGGCAACCTTCAGGACTGCTAGAGCTGGAAACAGGGATTTTTGAGGTAGGCTGGAGTTTGCATATCATGGGACATGGAAACTTAAGGCAGATCAAAAAAGGCTTCCCTGGCCAGAGATAGAAGGTTTCTTTCATCCTGCATACCTCCAAGATATTTGCAATAACTCTCACAGTAATTTTGCTACCTCCCACTATCCTATAGAACTAGAAAGTACTACAGGGTCTAGACTTTTTTTTGGATTCACTAACATTCAAAATGTTATTAAGCTGGGAGCAGCAGTAGATGGGAACAAGAAGATGCTCAACCACTACACAGGTTGGTTTCAGTCTGGACAGCATCTGAATTGCTGCCTTTTTAAGAATTTAAAAACAGAAAGTGAGAACAGACGAGTGAAAAGCGTCAGAGAAAACGACTTTGCAGAAGCGTAAGGAAGTTAAGAAATCAGAAATAAAGCTGTGAGTACTGTGCTTGTTAATGAGTGATGAAGTTTACACAAATTATGAAGCAATGAGTAGCTTGGGAAGTGGGAAATTGTGCTGTTCCTTACTCCAAACCTTCGTGTTCTACAAAACACACTGGGTACTGTTTTCTGAAACACATTGCTAGGAGTAGCACAGCCAGTTTGGAGAAAAATACATTTTTAATTCATAATATTCATGATCTGGACTAAGAAAAAATCAAACCAAACATTTCTTGAAGGTCATTCTAACATTGTCTTTCAGGAGCTATAGTAAGAAAAAGGGAATCATTGTCACCTTCTATGGCAGATGCAAGCATCAGGTCTCAGAAAAAGAAAAACCCAAACACCCTGTATAAGTGAATAAATTTCTTTCATGTGGGGTTCCCTTTAATTTGTTTTGAGCGAGTATATCTCACGCACGGTGAAAAATTCAGGAATTCAACTTTCTTTCTATGAGTAATATGAATTTTTATCTTTGCTTCAAAGTTAATTTGGAGGATAATATGTGAATGACTAGGAGTGCTTTCTTTGTAGTTCTGAAGAGATCTCAAAAGTAATATCCTTCAACAGGAATAGTACATCACAATTTCTATGGCACCAGGTTTCAATACATTTATCTGATTGCTCAGTTATTCAAAAAGGATACAGAGTGACTGAACAGAGATTCCAGAATAAGGATTAATTTTAACTTTTTAAAAAAAAATTACAACTCCCCAAATTTCTGAAGCTTCTAAAAGTCAAAGGATTAGCTATCAGTATTTCAAGCTGAATATAGCTGTGTAAATTCAAGATTTTAACACAAAGAGAGAGATGTATGAGCTGGCTAAATTTCACTCTGGGTATAGGGTGGCTGGGTATTAACAATTAGAAGAGGATGACAAGAAACTCTAGAAAATCTGATTTGAAAAAGATGACCAAATGAAAATGTTCTGGATTTAGGCAATAAGAAGGGCATTTAAATATTACTAGATACCTCTCCAACTTCTAAGAGATTACAAACTTCAGCCCTAAGAGAAGAATTGGCATGGGTTTGCAGCTGTATATTTTTGCCTGATGTTGGAGCTATCTTTCTTTTGTCAATCTGACCTGATAAGGATTAAATTAAGAATTAAAAGGATGACAATTTACAGCAGATCTCATTACAAACATTTTTGAAAGACTGCTTCAAATAGAATTTTTAAAATATCTTGTATCTACATCCTGCAAAAGAAAATCAACTCAGCCCTCAGTCTTTTATCAGGAAATTTCACTGTCCCTTGGACAATAGAATTGTGAACCAATGGCAACTGTGTCTGGGGGAAAATAAAGGAATTCCATCTTTCCTGAAGGTTTATCTTCATTAATTGATTTAAGGGGTAGAAACAATGCTATTTTTTAATTAATTGGGACAGATTTTCTTCATATGTGCATAACAAGAAATTATTCCAACTGGAAGAAGTCTCCATCTGACAGAACTCCTTCTGTGTTTACAAATATGGATCAGGTTAATGTCAAAATGCAATTTGTGCTGTCAGGTATCAGAAGATAGGCTTCCTGATCATCCCAGTTACATAGTTAACACTACATTTTTCACATTCATTTTAATTTAGAGTTGTGATTTATACCACACAGACATCTAGACACAGACACCTCAGTGTGTTGTCTCAGGCTTACCTCTACAAAAGCCAAAGGAACACAAAGTGGAAGAGGAAAAGACAACAAACTGTCAAATAGCAGCACTTTAATGCCAGCTGAAAACATTTCTCCAATGCTAATGAAGGCTGTGCATATTCTTCTAGCCACAACTTCACAGACATACAGAATTAAGCCTCTAAAAGAAATCCTTTATTTCTCCAGCAAGCTGCATAACTACCCAGCCCTGTCACCAATCTGCCAGAGCAGCCCTTCATCCATCTTCCCAAATCTCTCTGGTTTTGGAGTTGGAAAGACACAGTCTACCAAGTGGGTCAAGCCAAAGAGAGAATGTTACCAGGGGGGGTGACTATTTCCTTCTTACAGGAAAGACCTGGAGGTGCTGGAAGGTGTCCAGAGAAGGGCTACAAGGATGATCCAGAGGCTGGAGCAGCTCCTGTGAGGACAGGCTAAGAGAGTTGGGGGTGTACAGCCTGGAGAAGGCTCAGGGGAGACTTTCTTGCTGCTTCCAGGGTCTGCAGGGGCTCCAGGAAAGCTGGGGAGGGACTTTGGAGGCTGTGGGGCAGTGACAGGAATGGAGGGGATGGATCCAAACTAGATGGGTTGGATTCAGATCAGCATGAGGAAGAATTTCTTCTTCTTGTTTCCCAGGAGGGGGTGAGAGCCTGGCCCAGGGTGCCCAGAGAGGTGGGGGCAG
>JAOEGS010014444.1:0-25642 GCA_025447755.1 Corythornis vintsioides
TTTTGGGGAGGGAGGGGGGTTAATAGAGAGCGGTCTGTTATCGGTCTGGGGGTTGCCCTGACCCCAAACCGGCACACGTAAGTAAGGAATATTAAGCAATTTTCAATGTTTTAACTCTAGAGATAAAACTGCACAGGTAGATGTCTTGTTCTGTAAATCTTTACATATTAACATTGCATAAATGTTTAGCCTCATTGAACACTGATAATTTCAATACCATTATAAAAATAATTTAGAGTTCTTTAAAGATGAAAAAATGTTCAATAGACATTTATTGAAGACAGGATATATATATTGAAAGTGTTCCTAAATTATAAAACACCAGAAGTTGATTATATTAACCTGTAGGCAGAAGTGGCTAGGAATTTTCCAACATAACTTTTTTTTTTTTTTTTTTTAAAGTAAGTATGGAGCAAACTAAATTAAAACTTACCTCACAGAAATAAAATCAGGAATATTTTTTTCCATTGACAGTCAGAATAAAAGCGCTGGGAGGGGAGAGAAAAATACAGACAAGATCATTTGGTTATCATTCCAGTATTCCTGTTGGAACTGCAGCAAAGCTGAGGACATTTTCTTGGCTTGCTTTTGCACCTTTCTGCTGTGACATAAACCTGGACACTTATTGTCTCCTCTGGATATTCATGCATACTATAAGTGGATATTGAAACAGAATTTCATCTTTAATTTCTTCTCTGGCTATTATTATATAAGTAAATTAAATGCTATATTTTTTGCTAGTAAAATGCCCAGAGTTATCTATATTCACAGTATAACTTAAGAATCATTGCTTTTTTATCTCCTATTTGCAAGCCCAAAGTCATGTTGGACAGGGCTCTGAGCAACCCAAACCAGTGAACAATGCCTTTGTCCATATCTTTAAAGGTCCCTTCCAATTCAAACCCTTCCATGATACTAAGAGTTAGGATTTGGAATATGTATATATGTTAACCTTCTCCTCACAGGAATGCAGGAAATTTGATAGAGGTGCAAAATCGCAGTGAAAGTCAGGTAGGAAATGTTAATAGCGTACAAGTGCTGAAGTAGTTAAAGACCTCTTTTGCTAATGTTCCAGAGTTTTCCATGTACTAGATGTAGTTCTACAATCAGGAGAAAATCTCTTTTACTGACGGTATACAGAAGGCAAGAGCTACTGATTTGATCAGGGAATATTTAGTAATTGAATACAACAGTGATTTTTTCTTTTTAATAAAATACCATTTATATTTCATAAATTCATTCCAATACTACTGAGGTTTAACAACTATGTAATTATATAGTCCTATGCAAATATATTAAAGTAGAATGCGATTTAAGTAGGACATGGCTTTATACTACTTTTCTCTATATGTGGGAGTTTTGCTACATGCAAATTGTTATGTAATCTTCTTAGAAAAATATGGTTTCATCAGTCCTTTGTCACTGGTTTCAGAAAGCAGAACAGAATCATAACATCCCTGTATTCCTCAATTAAGATGCAATAAAGGCTCTAATTAAGATAGCAGCTTTTTTACCATTTTGTCAACTTTATTATTTAAGTGGGATAGAAAGGCATAGCATTTTGAAACAAAATTTGAGTTTTTCATCTTTTGGGGGTTATTTTAGTTTGTTAGGTTGCTGAACAGCAAATCTGGTAACCATGGGGGTGTCTTTAAAATATGTAGCTTTTATAAGATCTCTCTGAAACACCCCTATTCAGACAGCCATAACATAGCCAGTGTTTCAGTGTTAATTCATTCCTATGTAAAACATTTTAAAAGAGATGAAAAAAATATTCTCAGAAATTGGCCAGATAAGGGGGAGAGGGACATCATAGACAACTGATTTTTTTTTCCTGTTGCTTTGTTGTCTGTATACCCAAAATGGACATTTAAAGTTTGAGTAATATATTATCCCTAGGTTTTATAAAACCTACAAAAGACTTTGATTTAGAAAGTAATGCAAGCATTATCTCTAGTTAAAATCAAGCTCTGCAGGCCAGTGAAATACATTTTTGACTACACATCTTTAAATCATATTAATAAATACTAAATGCAACTTTTGGTTTACAAATCTTCCTACTAAATAAAACCCCAAACTGTAGTTCTTTAATATCAGGACTCACACAACAAGACACTCTACAGACACTTTAAAAAAGCACCTGTATTCTGGGTGAGCACTCTAACAACACTCTGTATACATAAAAATGAGGCATAAAAGCACTTACAGCACTGAATTATTTCCTTTCCAACCTGCAGTGTTTTAGAAATCTGGAAACATGGAAAATTTCTTAGTACACAATGAATTTTAAACAGCACTTTCCTGATCCTCAGTGGATATTCAAGCTGGAAAAGAAACAGATTTTATGGCATATAAAGCACTATGGATAAGGTGTGATTCTAGCTGTTGCTTGGGTACAGGATATGTACCCAGTGTATGCTGTGGTACTGCACTTCTTCTCACTATACACCTGGATTAATAGACTGAGGGTGCCCAAACCATATCATTTTAGGACCATCCATACTGAGGGAGAAAGGCTGTGTCAGGTGCTTTTCCTGTCATGTAATAAACAGTGAAGGGTTTATAAGTGAAACTTCTGGAAGTTAGTTACCCACCCAATTTCTTTCTCACCATCACTGGGTCACTGGAGTAGCTGCTCAGCTGCTTTCCTCTCAGGTACTAGCACTAGCAGGGACTATGGAAAGTACAAAGGTAAAAAAAGTGGCCTTTTCATATAGGTGTTCATGAATATGTTGATTTTTGTTGATCACCTATACATGTATCTGTGAACCTTGCAGAAATTTTCCTGCCTCTATTATTTTATGTAGTGTGAAATGCAATGAAATGCCATCAGAGGCATAACTCTGTTATCACTTTAACATGAATGCTGGTGGCACTGCAAGTGATATTTTCAGAATAAGATGAATGTTCTTGCCTTATTAAATTCAATCTGCTAGGTGAATTTTCTTTCAGAATAAGTGTTAGAATGGGCTGTTGAAAACTGTGGTTATAGTCAGAAAAGTGGCTGTCAGTGTGGAGCTTGTTATTTAACATATTGGCTATTCTTTGTGTAAATCATGACTACCTTCCTGTAAAGTGAGTTTTTACAATAGCTAACACTAGTGCATTAATTCATCTATAGGAGACATTGGATTTTACTCCATTTCATGTAGATGGTATTTTTGTTGATATTATATTTGATTCTGATTCAAGAGTCCATGAAAGAAAGAGACAGAATACACCAATTTTCTAAGATCAGATTAAATTCTTAGGTGTGACAAAAAGGAAAAAAAAAAACCCAAACCAACAAAACAAACCCACACAAAACAAAAGCAAACAAAACAAACACAAAGTCAATCTAAATTCCCCATTTCTTACCTAAAAATGGTTCCTGTTACTTTCTAGATTTCTCCAGCGTGACTGTTGATACTGCAAAATCCACCATGAACACCTCTAATAAAACAATTGGCTTCTTTCTGATTGTGTGAACAACTGTACCACTGGTGAGGTAATACCTTAATCCAGACAGAAGCTAAAGTAATTTTCACTTTAATCCAATTTTTATTTTGTCAATATCATAATCAAAGGGCTTTTGTGTATAAAGCAACAGAGTCCTGGTAGTGATCACTGCTGCAAAGCACACATCAAAAGTTGGATCTCTGAAGTACAGATGAAAAGATGGGGGGTTTTTTTCTCTCAAAAAGCAATAAACATGAATTGTTAATAAATGCTTAATCACATTTTTCTGCATTCGAACACAAGAAATAAATAACAGTAAAGTAGCATCTGAAATTCATGTGTTAAAACGTTTTTACAAATATTTATGAAGTGTCATGAAAGCTCCTTGTGTGATAAGGGACATTATATATCCATTGTTTGTCCTCTGAGAGCAGTCAAGGTTCAAGCACTGTCAATAAAGCAGCATTGCAGACACTTAACCATCTCTCATGGAACAGCAGACATCATCAATCACTGCCACGTCAAGAAAAGTTCAGATAGCTCTAGATGAGTGAACAACACTTTTATATAAAAGTATCTTATAAAAAGGAATTTTAATCTAAGATATGGCTGGATAAGTGAACTATATTTATACCTACTCTCCAAAATGTCTTTGAGATGCATGCTTCTTTATTTTATATTTTATTTACATTTTCATTTAGTGTGTATTTCAGGTTTGATCTGCTTTTTGCTGCTGCTGCAGTACTCTGGGAAGACTAAGTATCTTTTAGATTCTATCCTAATGGTCACAGCATCTGGGACTTGTCCTGTTTTCACTAAAAAGTTAGTTAATTTTTTCATTTCTGTAAAATGAGACTCTTGAAGCAAATCAGGACCACTAATCAACAGAAGATTTTAAGTTTGTGCTCAAATATAAAGTACAAAGACTTGCAATAGGTCAGCGAGGAAAATAAGAAGCAGACATGCAGTCATTAAACAACAAATGGATAAAGAGCATGTCCAGCAAAGGCCAGTGAGAGAAGGTTTCAGGGTTCCTTGCAACACTAGAATCAATCAGTGGTGCCCTCTTCCCTGGAGTAAAGCTTTCTCATTGCTTGTCTTATGTTGCTTTCAGCATCCAGTGGAGATCAGCAGCCAATAGTGATATCCTACCAAGAGATGTCTACAGGATGACCTAGTGCCTGGTGCTTGCTGGGAGGAGAGTATGTTACAGCAGAAGCTGAAGAGCCTTTGTTGTAAGGAGAAGAAATTACACAGGAGGGGCAGCAACTGTCATTGCAAAAGATATCATCAGATAAGGTATTCATTCTACTCATTAATTAAACAGGAGCCGTTACCATTTCTATGGAGTAGATTGTTCTTGATAGTTTATACTGTTGACTGCTTCAGAAATACTAACATCCTCTGCCTACTGGTCATCTGCATGACCTCATTATCCACTATCATTAATAATCTCTGCTTTGTCTGATAAAAATAAGCTTAGGAGTTGTATAGCATCAAGGTTAAAAAAAAAAAAAAAAAGAAAAGAAAAATAATACTAAAAAACCCCACCCAAACAGGTAACACATGGTTTCCATTGCTCTTGTCACTTTAGTTGTCTTTGGTCTTGGCAAACTTAGGACTTATTCCTCAGAGAATTCACAAATCATCTGCCAGCCCCCTCAGTACTCTGGGGTGGATCCCACCTGGTCCCATGGACCTGTGCATGTCCAACTGCCACAGCAGGTCATGAGCTGCTTCCTCCTGGATTTTGCAGGGGTTGTTCTGCTCTCTGTCCTTACCTTCCAGCTCCAGAGGGTGAGTACCCTGGGAAGAGCTGCTGTGACTCCACCTTTATAAGTGATGACTTCTTAATTATTTATGCTAACTCATAGTGTATATAATGTACGGAGGGGGACCAACTTACTATGCAAGGCAATAAAACAGAAATAAATACAACCCAATTCTTAGAGAAGAAAGCTAATATTTATCAGATACATGGAAAGAGAGGCAATAGAAAAGAAAAATGTGATTAGTCTATGACAACAGATATAACAACTTCCTTCCAATATATGTTTTAGTTTAGAAGAGTTTTTAAAGTTTGTGAATTCTATTGCTTTCTTTAGCAGGACTATCAACACAGGAGAAAGCCTCATCCAAGGCTGACTTATGAAATTAAAATCTTACACCAGCTACAGTAAGCTTTAGAAAATATCCACTATTTATGATATATGTTCATAATGCACAGAGTACAATTTCCTTTTCAGTGATAACACCTTATCATCCAGATCTTGTGGATAATTATACAGGCCCCAAACCTGTAAGCTGTGTTCATAAAGATTTTGATTCCTTTATGTAAGAAAAAAATAAAATAAAACCTCAGAAAAACAGCTGCTCAGTGATGTTTCTGAGCTGCAGCCAGAATCAAATCCTCCCCATAATTCTGAATCAGACACAACCATCATGGATGAATCCTCATATCAGTCACTGATGAGAGGCTGTGTGATTAGGGCCATTAGGGCACATGTCCATTTCACATGGAATTTTATTCTTAGTGTCAGAACTAGTGCAAATAGAGGTGCAGGGATGACTTAAGTGGAAAATGTATTGAAAGAAATGTTTCAAATGCACAAGTGGGAACTGACTGCTACCACTAATGTCTTACAGAAGATATTTCATGTAGGAGACAAAATCACCTTTGCTGTGATTTCTTCATATACTCCTAAATATCTGCCAGTGAGGGTGGCAAGTAATGAGTTATTACATTATCCTCTTCATTGGAGTTTGTTTAAAAAAATAATACTTTAAGGAGTTCTGAAAAGGGACATATCCCATTGATTGCATGCATTTAAAACATGGAAACAAACACTTCAATGATATAACTTTTCCAGATATAGAATTGTAATTGCTTTTTTTCTAGTTCAAACAACACAAAATTTTGCTATACAATTTGTTACAACAATTATAGGTAATATGTTTTGTTATATAAATTATCGTAATTTTTAAATCACAACATTCAGTTTAGGATATTTTTGAAACAATTTATGCAGATTTTATTAAAGACTCGGAATAATATCTCTCTAAAGATATGGAATAGTCAATTACAACATGATTTCTAATTACTTTGGGGAAGTCTGAATACTCTATGCCTAAAATTATATTGATGTGCTGCTGTAGTCATTATGTGACAATTTGCACTTTGATATGGGGTTAATGCATCCATTCTTACCATTGCTTTTCTTTTATTTAATACCACTTTCCAGCAGATATAACACAGAGTTGTTTTTGTAAAAGGTTGGAGATAGGGAATTTATTTTTAAACAAATAATAAAGTTTTTCTTTTTCATTTGCATATCTTTTGATATCACCTAAATCAATGTGATAATTACAACCAAAACCTCTCTAAACAAAAATATCAATGAATCTATGAGTTGAACACCAGTACTTTTTTCCTGACTGCAAGCAGACTAATGATCTTTCAACATGGAATCCTTCACACCAAGGCACAACAGCACCTTAAAAATTATTTAATCAGTGCATCACACAGCTCTAGTCCAGCTCACCCAAGATGATCTGGTAGCTGGAAGAGTAAGAAATCCAGTCATAATGTTTGCAAACTACTGTCAGTAAATAGCTGTGCTTTGTAGATTGCAACTGAACACCTGTTACAGCAATATACACAGCAGAGTACAGGAAAGAAAGTAGTTTCAGAAAACAGTAACTTCATTAATTTTGACTGGAAGACTTTTCTTTTTTTCTCTCATTGTTTTATTGGAGGTGGGTAGCCACTTTCTCCAGATCAACCTGTTCCCATGGGTACAGTGATGGTGAGCTATGCTATGTACAGAACTTTTAAAGACAATTTATTGTTTTATTTATTAAAGTTTATTAATAATCCTTGCAGATCCATGGTGTTCCTGACCTTAAGAGAGGCATAAAAAGATAGTCTGTTTCCTGAGGGTGTGCTGATAGGCAGCCTTGACAACTATTTTTCCAAGAAAAATAATTCTATACTTGCAATTTGAAGGCTTGCTTTCTATCATCAGAGCAAGCAAAGTATAAATCATGAATGTGGTAAACCACATAAAGGAAAAGTAAAATGCCATCTCACTAAGCAGATGATTTCAAGGTCCAGTTAAATAATAAATCTGTGAGTAATAACCAAGTACGGGAGAAAAGCAGTACCATAAACACAAACAGATTCAAAAGCAATTTAAAGTGTTTAACATACGTGAGGCTTGTTTCCCAGGTTAGCATTTGTTAAATAACTTCAAGAAAATGATGATGTTACCAGTGTCAGAGACATGGTGAAAGAACTTTTTTTTCAAAAACTACACCAAATTCAGTACAGGTTTAGTTCTGAGGGGAAAACAAACCAACCACACACACACACACACAAAAAAAAAAAGACAAGCAGCTTTATAGACAAACAGCTGCCTAACTAGCTCTCCAGAAAATCCAGCACTTTGCTATAGAACCATCACTAAATGAACAAAAATGAATGATAGATGCTAGGTGACATGAAGAGCTGAAGAAAAAAAAAAGCATACAGCTACAGAAGGGCTCTCGGGGAAAATAAAGAGAAGCTGAAGTTGAAGGAGGTGTGTTAGCAAAAGATAAGACATAAAAACCAAGATTGGTAGCAATGGATAATGACTATTCTCACAGGTTAGCCATTTAGAGATTAAACATTAATTACTGGCTATGTTGAATTAATAAAAAATCCTCTAGCAAAAAAAATTCCTTTCTATTTCATAACTGAAAGTCCAAACCACTTTGTCAATATGTAGCTAAATCTTCTGATTTTCTGAACTGAAAATATGACCAAAACAACCATTATTTTGTTACAAATAAACAGCAATATGACTCAATCACTCAAGCATGTTGACATTATCCATCTAACAGAGGTAGGCAATGTGGGAAGAAGTAATAACAAAGGTATATTTTCCTAAGACAAAAGCATCCAATATGAGAGAATAAGCACCTGTCACATAAATAGTTAGTCATCAAGTCTTCATAAGAATCTAAACCACAGAAAGATGGATAAAAATACCAAAGTCTGGGTTTCCAGACAGAACATTGTTCTTTCACTGCTGGAATGAGCAAACCTGGAAATTAATGATCTTCTATCAAATGGTTTAGCATAGCAGCTTATTAAGAATATTCAGTCTTCTTTTGTCAGGTTAATTGAAAAGAAATGCCTGCTTCAGCAAACATGGCTCTGAAAAAATATTAGCTGTAGTCAGTCTTAGGTATTTATTTCCTCCCATATGGCTATATGAGCTATATACATATATGTATAAGTAGAACATTAATGAAGCAAAAAAAATACAACAATCCACTGTGGAGGAAGACATGGGTAAGGAATAATTAAGCAAATACAAAGTATGTATCAGTACCCATAGGTCATACACTAGCACATGGGATCTGAACTGGGATACTCAAGGTGCTGGGGGTCTGGATTATGACATTGGAAAGCTGCCATCTGTCATCTTTGAAGGCTGGCAACCATGGAAATCAAGGAAGGTGCTTGGTGACTGGTCCCTTCCAACATACCTTATTCTGCCTTCTGAAGTTCAGACTTTCTTGGCCAAGAAACTTCAGTCTTCAGTCACTGAAACCAAAAACAAAATATGTAGGGTTTCCCCAAATTCTCTTTTTTTTTTATGTGAAAAGGTGTTTTATTCATTTATATTTTCCATTGGATGGGGGCTAAACATTATCTAACCATCTCTATTGTACAAAAAGATGTACTAAATAAATTATGAATAAGGATGGCAGGTCTAAGCAAGTTCCTATAAAAGGTGAAGAAAAGTGTATAATTCTGGGATATACATATGAATAGACAAAAGCAGTGCAGAAAAGTCAGAAGCTCTGATCTCATTTTGTTGTATTTTTGTCTTTTTTTCTGAAGTGCCATCTCAGTTATACCTAGAGTGAGAAAGGTGAAGCTCTTCAAATCCATGCTGTGAAAGCAGCCTACCCCTTCTTGGGTCATACCACATTTCCCTGAAGAAATAAGCTACAAATAGTAGGAGTACTGAATAACATTTACATAGAAAGGATTGTGTGTGCTTACAAAGACAGTATTTGTTTTCTTCTGTGTACCTAAGTTTTACAATGAAAAAAAATGAGTATGCACTGAATCACAAAGTTCATCTAGAATCAAGGGTCAAGTGATCATCTTTCTACAGGTATTATTCTACCAGAAATTAACTACTCAAGCACCCAGAATCAGCTGACAGAAATCTGACTTGCTTTTAGAAATCAGGTTAAAAATCAATTCTTTAAAAGCAGTTTTTCTTCTCATGGGTTGTTTTGGTTTTTTTTTTTCAGTATGGTTCTTAGAAACTTTGAAAGACAATCCTAACAATGATAATTAGTACCTGGCTTTTCCTTGCCCATGAGGGCACTGAAGAATTCCCTGTTCATCACAGCTTTTGGTGGATGCATGCTGGGGCACTTTGCTTGACTTAAACCCCTTGATCTTTACTGTTGATTCAAACAGCAAAGAAAGGAAACCCCCAGATTTACTGAAAAGTATTTACCTACTACCTCTAGGGCTCTTATTTAGTAGTATTTTAGACACTACCCTGTGGTCTCCAACCCAAAGATTAGGCTAAATTCCCTTATTTCAGTATTCATAATTCCAATATGCTTCCTGCAGATGTAAGACTGTGTAATCAACTAACAGGCTGGAGGCTCTGTCCTGAGAACAGGAGCCTTATCAAAACATTCTTCAACAGGTATGCAACATTTAAAACATCCACTAGGGCTACCACTGAAGTGTGTCTGTTTATATGCATCTGTTTGCTTTTATCCCCTTTTCCCTCTGCTTTTCCACCCCTGTTCCTCCCTGATCCACCTTGTTCTCTCCATTTCCTTGCCTTTGATCCTGAGCATCACACAGTAAGATTTACTCAAGCCTGAACTGCACTTCCCTCCTGCATTCCTTAATAAACCCTCAATCTCTGTAGGTGTTAACTGCCCTTAGCCTGGAAAGTGTTCTGGGGAGGAATTTTGTCTGCCTTCTCCTGGTATTTTACTTACCAAGAGATAATTGTTCCCTTTCACTGTCTTAGGAGCAGCTAGGATTGTGTGCCCCAGTGCTCACAAAGCTTTAACTAACAATCAGCCATCTATCACTACTCCTCTGATGCTTGCTAGCTCTGTAGTCTTCATTTGGGCAGTATTTTGCTAAATCCTCTAACCAAGGCATTTATATTTTAGAAGTCCTCATGAAGCATGTGAATCTCCAGGGTACTTTGAAAATGTTGGCCATTAATCTGAAGGATCAGGTAGTATTTTGAAGCTTACATAAAATTAAACTGTTTTCCAGAGAATTGCATCAGTATGAGTTGTGAAAACAAAAGATACTACTACAAGGCTTTTTTTTTTTTCCTTCTCTGGGCACGTGTTTGAATGACAGCACAAAACTGCTGTATTACAACCCTGAAATACTGTAATGGACCAATCATTATTTAAACAATAAGCCTGTTGCTAATGGAGTTGCTGGCATCCAGCACTATATAACACCAACTGGTTTATTTAAAAGGCCCTACTAAACAAGTTTCAACAAATGGAAAGTGAGGCTTGTGATGTCTTAAAGCATGAATAAACCAACATATTTACCCCTCTTTCTACAGTCAAGAAACATCCTAACAACATTTTAAAGTGAATTTAATTCGAGTTCTTCAGAGTGCTGGCAACAATGGCAGAAAGGCTGGGGCAAAGCAAAGAAACTGGCACACATATTTATAAATCTGTCATTATGCCAAATAGTAGCATAAAATTTGCTTTTTCAACTATACCAAAGACATAAAAACTTCCTATAAGAAAAGCTTCACCTTCCCTAAAAAAATAATTCATTATACCCATGCAGATATTTTATGGGATGCACTATTAATCATTACTATGCCACCTCAAGAAGCATATCTAGTACACAGCCAGACTGAAACTGTATGTTAATTGCTATATTAGAAGATTTTTTATGAAAAAAACCCAGAAATGTATCCTTGCTACAAATAAGATAAAAATGTGTTTAGAGGATTGGCTGAAGTGGTACATTTACCACCTTGCTCCTGGGTCAGAGATAAAAGTCCTGGCAGAAGAAAAAAGTTCAGCATGCAGTCAAATGTGTGATTGGGCTGTCATTTGGTTCCTATATAGCTGTGTGACTGGCAGCAGCCATCTAGATTGCTGAAGTTTTGCCCTTGGCAAACAGAAGATGGGATTTCTTCTCTATTTGAAGTCTTAACTTATTCAAAGTTGTACCTTAAACTAAAACTGACATTTTTTTTCCCCTCAGACACCTGCATCACAAACCTCACAGGCAGTTAAAAGAAGTGTTCTCTCTGACTCATTAACAGCATCATAGAAAGACTAAAGACTATTAAAGTTACAGAACTGTTTGTGTCACCTCCAATTTCTTGCCCTGGCAGATCAATCTATCTAGTTATGGGCCTATCAGAGGAAAATGAGAAAAACTGGTTGTGTCATAAATTTAAAAACGCAGTATTTTAAATTTATCAGAGGAAATCATGGCACTATGAATTTTCTTTCTGGTTTAAATGCCTAGTATCCCTCACACCAGCAAGTATGTGACATAGTTATTTTCCAGATGCTGAAAAATAACATCCTTACCTTTTTTTTCCTACGTCTTGTCCACTGAAATCCTTTTCATATCTTCAGAATCTTCCTGATTGTGCTTCTATCTTTGATGCACCCAGAAAAACAGGTCTCTCAGCTTGTCTTTGTGGGAGAGGTGCTCTAACACTGATCATCTTTGTGGCCTCTTCTGGACCTGCTCCATCAGCTGCATGTCCTTATTATGTTGAGGGCTCCAGAGCTGGATGCAATACTCCAGGTGAGGTCTCACCAGAGCAGAGGGGCAGGATCACCTCTCTCCATCTGCTGGACATGCTTCTTATGATGCTGCCTGGGATAGGATTGTTCTCCTGGGCTGCAAGTTCAAATTGTTAGCTCACCTCCAGCTTCTTACCCACCACCAACCCTAAGCCCTTTTCTGTAGGGCTACTCTCTATCACATCCCCCCTCAGCCTGTATTTATAATGAAGGTCATCCTGACCAGGTGCAGGACCTTGCACTTGCTCTTGTTGAACCTCATGAGGTTCACCTGGGCCCACCTCTCTAGATTGTCCAGGTGTCTCAGCTTGGTGCAATCTGCAGACTTGCTGAGGGTGCCCTCAATCCCACTACCTATATCAATGATGGATACCAGTACAGCCCCCTGGGGGACACCACTCAGCACTGCTGTCCATCTGGATGCCAAGCCACTGACCACCACCCTCTGGATGTGACCATCCAGACAATTCCTTATGCTCCCAACAGTGCACCCATTGAATCCCTACCTCTCCAACTTGGAGAGAAGGATGTGGGAGGATTTGTTCCATGATCTTCCCAGGCACAGAGATGAGGCTGACAGGTCAGTAGTTCCATGGGTTTTTAAAATGGGTATCATGCATCCCTTCTTCCAGTCACCAGGGTCTTCACCTGACTTTTGAAATATCATGGGGAATCATCACAGAGAGAATACCAGTAAGAGTTAGATGGGGTAGCTTTCAGTTCAGAAGGGTTCATGTTAATATTACTGGCCTCACCAAAAAGTGAAAGAAGGTTGTCATACAAAAGGAAACACAATTTATCTGAAATCTCAAATGTGATTAAGATGTTAAATTAAATAAAGTAAAAGCACAACACAAGCAATTGAATCCACTGTAGTCAAATTATATTTGCTATATCATTTTAGAATCTTTATTCAACAGGAAAGAAGAAAACCTCTGCTTAATAAGTAAGCTGCATTACTAAATGAGAGCAAGCAATCAGAGGTCTAAAAGAATCATAAACAATTTAACAAAGTTTTGGATATTTTAATTGCTTGTGCTTCTCTTTTATAATCACTTTCAAACATAATTTCTCTTTTTCCAAGTGTCTGAGCATTGTGTACATTCTCCTGGGAAATCTGAAGCCAAATTAAATTTTCAATTATAAATACAAACATCTGTGTCAGAAACACTTAAATTATATGATAATAAAAGACTTAGAATTTATTGTTCATGTATTTTTGTGTCTAAACCAAAGCAGATATTCTTTACAAGCTTTCACCCATCATATCTAGCAAGTAACTTTGCATTTTAATTGATTCTTGTATGTTGAAAATAAAATGACAAGTAAAAGTGATATTTTCAAGTACAAACATAACTGTCTGCAAAGACTCCAATAACAATAAAATACCAGCTACGTAGTTTAACTCCTGCTGTTCCCTAGGAGTTCATTCCTCCCAGAAAACTTTATTTAGCTCATATACCTAATACACAAGTATTTGCATCATCAAAATTTTTGATTTAGAAAAAACAAACCACAGAAAAACTTTAAAAAAATCCCTACAAAGCCCCAAATGCAATTAAAAAAATAAACAACAAAACAAAACCAAAAAAAAAACCCCACCCCAACCAAAAACCAAAAGCAGCACAGAGACTGCTAATGGACTTTTACATATAGATGAGTCAGATTCTGCAGCAGCCTTTTTCAGACAAGATGTTTAAAAGTACTGAAAACCCTTATCACTACACCTGGCTAATTATTTTTACCAATAATGAATCTGCCAAAAATGGGTTGCTGGGAGGTCAAAATAGTATGTGATTCATTTAAATTAAAGGAGCTATTTCTGCCTTAATGAAACTGAGGAAAAAGCAAAGCTTGCAAGGTAATGTATTTAATAAAAGAGATGTAATCTGTACTTCTCTAAACTTTTTTTTTTAATCCTTTACTTTCTTATTAAAGATAATAAACCATAATTATGAAGGACACTGAATTATAATACATCTGTGCACACAACTACATGCATTACACACCTAAGATTGCATTATGATTTCAGGTTCTAACCATTCCAATAAAATACAGAAAACTGAATTTATGACACACCATGGCAATATACTGTTTCAGTCTCACAACAAAAGAAAACAAAAGTTACCTTCCTAAGCTAAGATTCATCTATTGCATGGTAATTCTTGCTCTTGGTAGGTTTGTTATACCTTGTTCTAGCAGCGAGGCAATTATGGTAGAGCAAGCCTCACAGAGTAACAGCAGCATGCTGTGACCTGGGTGAGTATGTAAAGGTGTTGTGGAGCTACCTTCTCTAAGCAGAAATTAAAAGATAAAATGTTTTTGGTTACACACCCTGCAGAATGAAGAGGATTGAGGAGACACATCTGAAGAATCAACTGCACTCCACAGATTTCATCTCAGTGGGTGTGGAGTCTGACTGCCCATATACATCTCTACTGACTTTTTAAACAGTTAAACTGATTCATATTACAGTGTTAAAACAGAGAATAACAGCAAAAAAATAAAAGCATACAAACAAGGAAAATATAGAATTTAATCAAATAACTTACAAGTAGCTTAAAATCTATTAGACAATTTTTTAAAAAATATATTTCAGTCATATCACTGCCTGTGAAAACTGAATTTGAGGGGCAAAACATACAGATTTTTTTCTTTAAAATTGAGGCTTGACAGGGGTTATACTTTAGGGAAACAGTGAATTAGAAAAGTAATTTACTGCTGCTGCTTGCAGCTGGAAAATAAAAGTACCCTAAATAGTCAGGATGTGAATACTATTCAACTGCAATAATTAAGAGTCATCTATTAACTGGAAGTTAATAATATTACAGAAGAAGTTTAAATATGTTTTTCACTGAAGAAGGTGAGGATGACACTTGATATGGTGAATGGCAGGAGGGGATAGGAATTAAATCCAAATGAGTTTTTATTCATGCAAACTACTTGAGAACCTAGTACAAGTGTTAATATTGATATTCACTTTCCCCCCATCTTACATGCAGTCATGCCCCTGGATGGCTGTCCCCATAAGCTCTGGGAGATTATCCACAAAGATTATATCACCTCTTCTTCCCAGATGGGCTGATAGTCCTCTACGTTCCCCTAAGATTTATCCCACCTTCTTTGAAAAAATTCCTTCAAAATAAATAAATACATAAGAGTTGTAAATTTAAATATTTAGTACCACTGAAATAATAATTACTCAGAAAAAAAAAATTATCTAGTACATTAATACCATCATATTATGGACAATTCAGATATAAAATATTTGCTTAACTAAATAAATTTATTATTTCTTCTTACATGTTTTCTCAGTTCATTAATAATTTTGATTCCTGACCTTGAAATATACCATACACTGACAAACAGCTTAGAAAATTTGTTGCTGTTCAGGCATGTGTAAACACAATAGCTGATTTTCCCACATATTAGGTATCTCTTTGTTTACACCTCTTTCATATACACAGGCACATTCACAAGTATATTCATACACTCTAATTGCTAGATATTGAGGAAAATGCCAGTTATTATGTTTTTCTTACGATCTTAAAAATGGTATTTATTTTTATGTGTTTGTGATGTTGGATGATAAATTTAATCCATCATTAAAGTATCACTGCAATAAACACAATCAACATTCTTTAATGTGGAGAAAATGCTGTAAAGCATGCAGGAAATACATATGGTATCCCTGTTTCTATATCTCCTTTAAATAACTTCTTTACACAGATACAAAAGCTGCAGGGATATATTTGGAGCAATGTGGAATGTACAATGAATCACTCCCTGCTACAGCCAGTTGAACCACATCACACAGACAGGCTCCCTTATACTGGGAACCCATCTGACCTACTTAAAATTCATTTATCATGACGCAAGGACTACAGACATGTCTCAGGCATGCTGACCTGAAACCTGGCATCTAGCATACAACAGCTTCCAGTCCTGAACCTTCTCCTTCTAGCTCATGCTCCTTCCCTGGCTGGCTTAAAGAACCTAATGATATATCAAATAATGCAAGTGTACACTGAAGACATAAGAGCCCCTAAGGTGAAACGTTAGGGATAATGAGGACTGCTAAGTGAATATGGATATGACATGGATAATATTCACTAAGTGAATATGGATATGACATCGTAGTGGAACGTCACTCATTTGTTTGCAACTGGGCACAATAAGAGCAAGATCACAGTTCTAAATTCTGGGAACAAACAATGGGAATTTGCAGGACTTCAGCTGAGACATGAAGTAATAGAATATGGAAAATTTTACAGTCAAAGATTGGTTTTCAAAACCTCAATTCATGCACTTCTCTATATTTTCTAGGATACACATTAAGAACCTTTCTTCCAGTCTGGGTTATGATATGAGCACAAGTATGTTTTGAAAGCACAAATTAATCATTCAATTAAGTAGTTTTCCCCTCCTCATGACTTTGGAACAGCTATAAAACCAAGCAGACATTTCATTAACAACCTCAGATCTGAGTGGAATTACTTTTCTTAAACTTTCTTTCAATCTTGTCTTCTAACAGCACAAAACTTTTAAATCATCACTTATTCCACTAGTTTCTCATTTTGGCAGTTCTTAATCAAGATATTGGTATGCATGCACCATTTTTCTACTCTAAAATGCACATGATTTTGAAGAAAGGTTAAATCAGTCTGAACAATAACAAAAGTCATTCAGACATCCAAGACAGAAACAGGGATGCAAGAGCAGCATTAGAATTTGATATCTGCCTGGCACAAGATGATGTGTTTGTAAGTCTTACAAAGACTGTTAGGTTTTCTATTGTAAATATAAGAGAAATGAGTGGCTGTAACATGCATCCTGGGGAAGATGCATCCAGGTTGCCTAGTCCTCTTAGGGCTCATCTCACAGCTGGGATGAGCAGACTGCAGCAGCACAGAGTTTAAATTATCAGGAGGGGTGTGGGAGGGGGCAGAAGGACTACAGAGGAATATATTTGCTAGAAATTACCAATTCTGTCTGCTATTATTCCTACAGACATCCACAGTCTTTAAAACATGTAATTTTATCAGTATTGACCATTTTTTGTTTTTCTGTTTGCATTTAGCATGCCTTTTGTCATTCCCTCTTGGCAGAATGAGTGAATGTCAGCTTTCATTTTGAATTCCTGGCCCCTGTAATCAGTATAATGCATATAAATAAACAAAATTGTTTTCTCTTCCATTCATCCTTACCAAGACTGTTCTACTTTGTTTATACAAATGAATATTCATTAAGTCAGAGAAAGAAAGTTTATAGTTTACTGGTAATGGTGCTCAAATATAAAAGATGCAGGTTCTAATCTACTGTTTGGAATCAGAGCCGGAAAACAAGTTTAGATCCTAAGTGTTCCAGGTGAATCACATTTACACCCTTGGGTTACTGATGGGCTGGGTTTGATCTTGTTGCCCACCTCTTTCTATCCAAAATCTTATTTTCAGCTGGAAATTATTTTTAGAAAAATAGTGTTGGAATTAGCACATATATTGCCTAGGGTTCTAGGTTTTGCTGTGATGCCATATGTTAATAAAAAAACCCACACTAAATAATTTCTCACTAGCACTTTAATTCCTAGGAATTAAAGGAAATCTTATGGATGTCATTGTGAAGATTTTTGAAATGAAGAAGGGAGTTTGTTGTCATCCTTGTCACATTCCCCAGCTATATCCACTCCCCTAGCTTCTGAGAGAAACACAGTAAGTCACACACTCATTTCTTGTAGATACCATTTTCTTTTCGCCTACTCTTGGTAATTTTCTGCATACTATACAATTTCAGCTAAGCTGAGACAGTAAGCTACTTTTACATTCCTCCTGTAAAGTTGTTTGAAATTAAATTTCTCTTCCATCCTGTATGCACTTTAATTTAGGGAGTGTTTTTTTCATTTGTTTAATTAGAAAAAACATAAAAACTACTGAAGCATTAGTCTATCAACTTCTGCTTATAATTAGAAAAATAGTAAGGATTGTTCTACAGATTAGATTTGTTGATATTCAAGGCTCATGAGCAAGTCCTGTAACAAAAAATGTGGTATTCTTTACTATTTTCTTTTGCAATAGCATTTTCAGTTTTACTGTGTAAGAGAAATTTTTATTTGTTGTGCATCAATATTAAAGCTCAGAATTTAAGAATTAAAATATCAATCCTAGAGGAAGGTTGCATAGTTTAATTGCCTTAGATGTCTACTTCTCCTACTCCATACAGAGCTGATTCATTCAAACATTTATGAGGTTATAGAACTATTATAAGTGTAGAGAAAAACCCTACTTCTGGTTAGATAAGCACAGTTCCTTTTAGAGTTTATAAAAAGTTTGCTAGGATAAGGGAAAGGCAAAATCATAATTTAAAAGCATATATTGCTTCAGTCCCAAATGCACACTCCAGATCATTCTTGGCAGTCTAGAGTTCTGTAAGTGTTCACAGAATTTAATCCTTCCAGAAAATTCTTAATCATATCCAGTGCATATGTACATTATATGAAGATATACATTTATCATTATTAAGAATGCCCACTGTGAAATAATTAGTATGTATTCCAGCTAGGTGATTATATCCTTTTTTATTGCTAATTTGTTATCTATTTTGTAACCACTGAAAATCAATAGTTGGTCTGTAGATGCATGTATCAAATCTACAGTGTTTTATGTGGTGTGCAATGGTCACCAAAAAAATTATCTGCTGTCAAAAGAAAAAATCCTAGCCTCTGTTTCTTCCAATTCTTCACTTTTATCCTCTACTTATGTAGTTCTCTAGCCAATATTAATATTCTTCCTTATGTCCTGTTTGTATAAGCAAATGTACACACACAGAATTGTTTACCACAGTTGGTACTTATGCCATCATCCACCTCAAGCACCTGGAAACTGACTCACTGAGAATTACTCACCAAATGTGAGAGAAACCTTCACAAGAGCTTCATAACTTTTACCAACAAAAGTAAAATTATTATTCACGAGGAAAATCCTCTTAATACATTGTTTACATTAATTGCTTTATGTCTCAAAGTCATTATTTTATTATATATTTAATTATTATTATATAGCTATATAAATCGAATCAAAATTCTGTCCTTTCATCATCTGATGATGCAGAATACTCTGAAATATGGCAAATGGCCACATGGACAGACTATAGTGGTTTGGGTTTGCAAAGCAAACCTTGTAAGCACCTTAAAACAGTTGCAATCAGTCTAAGTCCCAAACTCAAACAGCCTATTTTATAGCAGTAGTACCAGATATGTTTTTCATCCCCTTTTCCCTTTATATGGAGTATATTTATCACTATAAACTCTTCTATTTCTCATTAGTCCATAGGCTACCCAATGGTCATCCAATTTCTGTCAGACTGCAGCAGAATTTTATGGCCCCAATATACTTCTTTTCTTATTTCCCTGTATTTCTCTAGGGTTCCCACAATATGTCTTTTTCACTGCAGCTTTAATCACATCATTTCTTTGATCTTAAGAAAAACCCCAAACCAGAACCTGTGAGGGACAACTGACTTATTAGGCTGATACATGTACTCCCAAATGTTTTACACCTTGGGTTAAAATTCCTTCTATACGGAGAGGCCCAGAGACTTTGTTTGTTTGAGGGATTTTTCTTGTTGTTGATGCTGTTTTATTGTGGTTTAGGGGGTTTTGTTTCTGGTTTTGCTCTGTGTATTGTGAGCTGAAGGGCAATATCTCATTAATTTCTTTCTTTCTCTGTGATCATAATTAGGGGTCACTAAGCCTATCCTTCAGTCCCTTTGGAACAACAGATCTCAAGACAATCTGAATGAATATGTTAATATCTGTTTAGATAGAAGAGCTGACCTTGATACAGAGAGGTGGTTTCATGCTTAACTACAGCAATACACTTGCCTATATTTTTCTTGTAGAACACAGCATTTCAGAGCTAGAACTCGATAATTAGGGGTGTTTGTTCCCTAGAGATATATAATCCCCCCTCCCCACCTCTCAAGATCGTCCATCACTCAGTATATTCAGATTTTACATAGATAAAGAATTGAAACAAACTATGGCAAGTTTAGGCCGTTACCATAAACTGGTTTAAAATTCAAATATAATGTCATTTTTTTTCTGATTGAAACCAAAACAAAGAAAAATAAATAGAACTGGAAACAAGATATTTTTCTAAATGATACTTGAAGCTCCTTTTTAAAAGCCAGGCAGATGATATTTGAAGATTGTCATTAGCAAGACTTCCTGACATTTCCTCATATTTTGTTTCCTCAGAAAATGAACAGGTTGTGAGTTTGTCATAGCCAAAGTAAAGCAGTGCTCTATCCCCTCATTTTTTTGAAGATGCTGAAGCTGTCACTTTTTCTCACAAAGAAGAAAGACATGCTGTTTTCTTCTACTTTCCAAAATAGGAAACTAACAAAGCAAAAAACAGCAAAGAAGCTTTAAAATCATCTCTCTATCAGTTACCTAGTAATCAAGGACATGGCTTTCTTCTGCTGGAGAGTTGTACACTGTGAGGAACCATTTTGAATCAAGAAAATAAATGCCTTGGATTTCACAGATGAGGGACTTTATATGTTTAAAGCAGTATCTGTTTATATTAATCACCAATAATCACAAAGTAAAGCGTAATTCAATCTGTACTTAACTCATGGACCACTTTATAACATCACATTATAAAAAACATATCCCGTTTCTGTGCTCCTGCTTTCCTAATCATGTACAGTGTTTATTAGGAAATGTTCCTTATTTTTATGGTGTATAACATACTTGTGAGGATTTGAAGTTACTTGCTTGGCTGTTTGGAAAGTCTCACTGGTTTTATACTGTCAGATGAAGGATGAGGATTACACCTCATGAAAGAGGTTAAAAATGGTGTCAGCCAGGCTCTGTCTGTGGGCACTAGTGAGGGAGGTGCTTCTCAGGAGTTGACACTCTCGGATTTACAGCTCAATTGCTCATCTCCACTGATGGAAGAAGTAATTTTTACATGCCATACGATAAAGAGGTGAGAGAAATGCATGCCAGGATGTGAAGTGTAAGGTAGTACTTACTCCAGCTCATACATGATCTCAGTATTGACTGGAAGCAGATACACCATCTAGGCATCCTTACGCCTTCGTGTGGCATTTAGGGAAAATTGTAAAGCTTCATCAAGTTACATTAAACTCATAAAAATATCTTTTAACATGGTAGAATTACAGATGTTCTTGAAATAGAATGAAGATAGTATTTTTTGACAATTCATTAAGAAAATCAGATGCAGAGTCAATTCTTAAAATGCTTTGCAAATGGAAAACAAAATTTTCACTATTTACTATAACTGCATGTGCATTTTCTATACCCTGTGTCAGAAATTTGCCCTTAGGTTTCCAATTCAAATTTTTATAACCATCTATGTTTGCATTTTACAAGTTCTGGCCCTACTGAAAAGAACTTTGACCTTGAAATGTCAATATTGGTAAACTGCAAGGACTAAAATATATATTTTTATAAAATACATCACTACTAAAAGATTTTTCTATGCTCCTTATAGGGCTTCACAGTTATTTCATTGCTTTGGAATGAAGGATTAAAATACCCTTCATCTTCTCCATAGCACCATTCATCTGTGTTCAGTAATCATGTGAAGCAGTTCTGAGGGAGTCATACAGAATACTCTTAATCATGGCTTGTAATCGTTTCCAACATGCTGTCACTTTGCATTCCAGAAACAAAACAAGAACAGAAAAATTCTGTTCATATGGGACAAGAAATGAGAGTTCCTTTTAAGTCTGTTGGTACAATACAGCTCTTTACAGTGTAACTTGATAGGGTTTGCCAGGGATGGAAATACAAGAAAATCTGCTGAAATTAATACTGTAGGATCATGTTTTAAAATAAGAGTATCATGCATTTTGAATCTACTGCTTTAGAAATCCACCTCCTAAAGGAGAATGTGGGAGTCATGAAATGCCCATCAGAGTTTAATTCAAGATCCCCTTAGGATGTTGTGCCAGACTTCTCTGTTCCTGTTCCTTGATGCATCTGGTTTTGTAAAAATTGCAGTACTTTATTAATAAATTATATAAAGTAAGAAACAGATGAGAAAATGCATTAAAATATTTATGCCACACAAAACTTACACATTAACTTGATAGAAGTATCCCACTGTTCTGTTTACAGTGATTTTTTTTTAAGGTGTTCCCACTAGAAGTTTGAGAGAAATCTTCTAACAAGTAGTCCTGGATCTGAAATTAAGTTTTCTGGAAGCCTCATTTATGTTCTGTCCACTAGATTCTGGGATATTTACCAGTCTGTATACTTCATTATGATACTTTGAGAATGCAAACAGAAATGTCTGCAGGTATCTGATAGGCACAATATTATTTTTTAAAAAATAACTGTAATTGTAAATGCTTAAACTACATAGTCTTCAGAATATACTTCGATATACTTTATTCAGTTTTACCAAATTTTTATTAAAATTTGAGCCAAAATTCACAGGAGGGAAGGCAATCCCAAACAACCCCTGTGGCATGTGTTGCTGCATGTAACTGTTTTGAACATTTGGGTTTCTATATAGCTGTGAAGGATGTGATTGCTGTGTTGTGTAGTTTTCTCCAGCTGTACAAAGCAGGTATCAGCTGCTGACACTGCCTAGGCAGTGCTTTGCACACCAGCAGCAAGCAGGCACACGTCACTGATATGAAGTATATTGAATTAACTGAAACTGCTCCTGCTTAAGCAATTATTATAGCTAAAGGTACCACAATGTAGTTCACTCTGACTTCATGTTTCTTTCTGTGCAGGTTTACATTTGCTTTGCACCACCAGATCATTATATCAGCTGAAACTACAGGCAAGTCTGGACTGTGTTTTCACAAATGGTGTAAGATACAAAAAGGACATCATCCATCACAGGAATGTGTTGACTCCTTTCCCTTCAGAGATCCTCTGGCCCAGTTTTATAGCCTTTACTCACAGCCTTAAAGAGGTCTTTGCCTTCATAAGGAGCAAAGAATCAGAAATATTTATTTGTCTTGTAATGCTAGTACCTGAATAAAAATAAGGATTTTCTGCTTGCCTAGAAAGGAAAAGATGTTGCACTGTAGCTAGACAACTGTTTTACCAGCAGTGTAGTGAAATGATTTACTACTGTATATTTCATATCTACAACTTCAAAGTTATCTTTAAAAGCATCTACAATTCAGCAATCATAAGATTTATCTCCATCTGTGGCAATAAAACAAAGAGTTCACCTTAGGTAATGGCTACTCTTCCCTGTTTTCATAGAGGCTATCTCAAAACAGTGCTTACTGAACATCTCTCTTTAAAAGATGAAGCTACCTATGATGTTAAGCACATAAAAACAGGGAGTTCTAATACAAAGAAGACCCCCCTGCCCCAGTCAGCTATATCAGAGTACAATCAGTGCTTACTTGTTTAAAATAATTCTAATTCAAAGACCCGCCCTGTCCCAATCAACTATATCAGAGCACAATCAATGCTTAGTTGTTTAAAAGAACTAACTCTTCTATGTGAAAAAGAGTGAAATATAACATTCACAAGCTTATAAAGTTTTAAGAAGGGAAAAAATACTTGAGAAGGAGCATCTGATTAAGTGAATAGGACATGGAGAGAGAACTAGACATACTGGACACATATACATCATGGATTTATGAAGGCAAGTCCTGCTTGACTAACCTGATCTTGTCTGCCAAGGTGATCCGCTGAGTGGATGGGGATAGTGCCTACACTGGCTTTAGAAAAGCTTTTGACAGGTTTCCCACAACATTCTGCTGGAGACACTGACTGCTCATGGCTTGGATGGGGGTACACTTTGCTGGATGAAATATTAGCTGCAGGGCCAGGACAGAGTTGTGAATGGTGTGACATCAAACCCACGAAGATGGTTAAGATACTGGAGCATGTCCAGAAATATTCAAAAGCCACATGGACACAGCTCTGGCATTCAGCTCTAGCTGGCCCTGCACAGGGGGTTTGGACCAGATGGTCTCCAGAGGTCCCTTCCCACCAAAACCAGTCTGTGATTTTGTAATGGGTTTGGGAAATGTTTTAATTTTTATGCAAATGTGTATTTTCAGAAGTGAGCCTACTAAATCCATTTGAGTGTATTAAAATGACAACTCCTTGTTGTTTCTGCTTTGTTTTTCCAGATCCGCCAGAGTTGTGGACTCTAGGTTTATGAACTGTATCATCATCAAAGACTGAAGATGGGCCTGGATTTAAGGAGAAGAATGTAACTCCACAGATAAAACTATCTATGTTTCCACATGCTGTGAGAATTAAAATTCAAGCTTTATTTTCTGCATTCATGATTTCTTTTTAAACATTGACTATTGCCTCAGCTAACACAGCTCTTTGATGCAGAATGTTTTGCTATAGGCTAAGTGTAATAATTTGCATCATACTTTCAAGCTCAAAAATGTTTCCTTTTCATTATAATAAGGAATGTTTTTGTAATTTAAAAATATATAGACCAAACATTTACTTTGCTGAACTTTTCAGAAGATATATTTAATTAGGACAAGCAGAAATCAAATTCAAAAAGTATTTATTGGCTTTTTGAGATAAAGAATTCAAACTCTTTCACTTAGGTAAATTATTAAATTTCATAAGACTTTCCTATGAGATTTTGCCTTAATTTGCTCCTTTCTGTCCACTAATACCCATTTGTGTTCCACCTAATGCCACAAGACTATTTGATTCTAAAAATTACATGTGAAATGGATCTGTGACATGCAGGATGTACAGTGTTTGTCTCAAACAATCCAGGAGAGAAGTGATGAACTTAGGCACTCAGGATATCTGTTGTCTGTCTCGAGACATCTAAGAGTTAATCCAGATTTATTGATGGACTAAAGAGATGTCTCAGCAACCCACCAAACTGTTTTATCCCCTCTGTGATGTGTACCTGAGAGCTGGGGAGTTGTGTGGGACATGCTGAGATTGGAGACAAAGGAGCTCTGCAGCTGGCAATGGTTATCTCATTAATTAGCCAAACAAGGACTACCTGAGGATATAGCCCCAGCACCAGACCCTGCCCTGCCTTATGTGGAGAAGCACAGAGAAGATAAAAGGAATTTCTCACCTGTACAATGAGAGAAGTTTTGTCCTGCAAGATCATAAAAAAAATTGCCAGATCGTGACAGGATCTCGGGTAGAAAATCTTTCTTCATCCACTTTTCTAATGGAAAACTAAATACCACACATGTTAATGGATAGAAAACATTATTAAAACATTACTGTTATTAAAATTAACATTATTATTATTAAAATGTTATATTATTATTAAAACATTATTTGTCTAGTTGAGGGTGTCCCTGCTCACTGAAGGGGTGCTGGACAAGATGCCCTTTGGAGGCTCCTTCCAGCCCT
>JAOEGS010014444.1:34505-51845 GCA_025447755.1 Corythornis vintsioides
AAACAAAAAATAAAAAAATCCCCCGTTGGGGAAAAAAAAAAAATGAAGACCCCCCCCCCCCCCAAAAAAAAAAAACCAACAAAAAAACCACACATTGCACATTCTGTGTCTTGCTGTTGAAATTCTAGTATTTTCAAATAGAAGGAAACTAAGAAACCATTTAGGGGTATCAGAAATCTTAGTATATAGACATTTCTTTTTTCTTTTTTTTCCCCAGAATTGTAGGCATCTTCAAAAGGCAAGAGCTTATTCCATCAGTTTCTCAGTACACTGAGGTGTTAACTGAAGACAAGTCCCTATACCCTTATAATAAAGATAGGTTTTGTACTTAGTGAAGATAGGAGAGTGATCCAAATTATAATGGAAAAATGCACTGTAAATAGAGTGAAAATACACCTTTCCTTTTAAACAAAGCTCATCCAATAAGGTGCTTCTTATTTATTCTTCACTTGGAATGTACCACCAGCTTCATGAACAACACAGCAGCTTTTTTTTCCACTTCCATTTATACTCCCTCTCCTGTTATTAAGAGCACTGTGTTTAGAACACAATATACAATATTTTCTTATTTAATACATATTTTATTGGACAGATTCCTAGAAGCAGACTGGAGACACAATGCTGTGTTTCAAAATGCCACATACAATTTAACAAGTGGGTAGTTGTTTGGGATACTGGCAACTCTCCAGTGAACATTGTGCATATTTGCATTTGGCACAGGGGCAGGAGGTAATGAACAGCAGATTTCAGGACTATGAGAATGGGTTTTAATATTTAAGGGCTTCTAAATGTTCTAGGATTTATTTATTAGCAGTAAAGTAGGTCTAGTTTGGCTAGTGGAGTTCATGCATTTTTGTAGCTTGTGAATCAGTAAAGATCTTTATATCACTGTAGACAGAGGTAACTTCAGAGTTGTGAATTTTCTTACCCAGGATGTTCATGTCATATATTTATGCTGTCTTTTTTCCTCAGTTTCAAGACATGATTCCAAACGCTAGAAGGAAATACTATCCTGACCAATTCCATCAAGATGAGAGTCTTTTTGTCTCACTTGTAACCTCTCCTAAACATGAAGAGTCCATAACAGTCTAAAATTTACCAATGCTCATATATTTAATATATATTTCATATATTTCTTGGGTGTCACCTTTATATATGTAAGGTCTAGCTTAGGCTCTGAGTTGAGATTGCTTTTCATTTAGCTTTACTGTTTTTTTACAAAAGTGATTCACAGGAACTAGAGCACATGGGCTAATAGACCTTTCTATGTTTTTACTTAGACAAACTCTCATAATTTGATTTTTTTTGTCATGACATATACTAAAATAAAGTCAGGTTTGATGTGATATGAAAAACTTTATAAAGTCCATGGGTGTGCTGTATAAACCACTTTCTGCTTTGCCTTTCCTGTGAATTGCAGCCATTCTGCTTCACATGAACCGTGTTTGATATCCTAAAATACAGCTGCATGTGTTTTGAATAAACACACACGAGAATCAACGTCCATTTCTTAAAGACAAATGTACTCCTGAAGTGCAGCTTCTCTCAGTGTTTTTCAGCTTCAGTGGTGCTAAACCTAAAAATACTTCAACTTCAGAAAGAGATTTATGAAAAAAATACAAGAGCACCCTTTGGGTGATTTTACTTAATTAAACCATTGTAAATTATTTACAGGATGTTTGCACATGAGGACCTTTTTCATTATACCCTGCAGTTCCTGAAGTGGTTCTCGGCCTGTCTATACCTCTGCCTACTGTGCAGTGAATAGACAGTAACACCAGCTGCAGAAAAAATCAGCTGCTGCAGTTGTAGCCTGGATTGTGCACATCATTTAACCTGCTTTTCTGGCACACTGCTTTCAAAAGAACTTTCCACAGAGCCACTATATACATTGCTGAAAGAGTTATTATTTTTATGTGCATATATACATATATATTTCTATTATGCCACTGGGGTTTTTACCTTGTTATACTGCATGTGCCAAATTACACTGCAGTAATTCCAGAGTTATGCTGTGAGATCAATAGAGGCAATCCAGATTTACAATGGGATGACTGATTGGAATCAGTGTAATGACTCCTTTTCTCAAAAGCTCTTAGTTTGAGGCAAGATTCCATCGTCACTTCCACTTAGATGGAAACAGAGAAAATATGATAAATGATACCTTTATGTCCTCTTGCATATGGACCAAATATGCTATAGCTTCTTCCAAATAAAACTACTGAGCAATATTAATTCCTTATTTTCTGTTATTTGCATGAATTATGTCTCAGTGATAGAGAGAAAGGAGGGCTACAATTGTATTTCAGTAATGGTGCCTTATAGCCTTAAGCACATAAAAATACAAGTTTTCTGGTAGGGAACAAGTTTTGGTAGCCTTCCCTCTATAAGCAGCACTGTGTATAAACAATATAAACACAACAGAACTATTTCTTCTTCATGAACTCAAAAGACATTTCAAGAAATTACAACCATGGGTACTTATGTCTGCAACAAGTGATTAATTTCTAATTCATATTTATTTGTGTAAGAATATTCATGGAAACTATTTTAATGTTTTCTGTTAGTAAATTAAGACTATTAAGACTGCTATTGATCTCACCATAGGCAACATGAACACAAACTTACAGAGCTCTGTTTTGGGATGAAAATAAAGATCTTTTAAGTGCACACACATTCATAACAAACAAGTTTTTATTATAATAGCAGCATCAATAATATATGATTTACAGAGATGTGCATCTGAAAAATCTAGTCCTTTTGGCACAGCAAGTGCTATTGAAATTAAATAAAACATTTTTAACTATGAAAAGAAGAATTGTGTCCTCTTCATGAATTCCCAGTGTGTATTAATAAGCAGTATCAGCTCTGCCTTCGGTTAATGGAGAATTGCAGCAAATACGTTTTTGTTACTGATGAAAAGTGGAAGATTTATTTCACTGCCTTGAACACTTACACTTTCTTATGTCGTTCATTTATTCTTCATAATGGGGATTTAGACAGTATCTTTTACCAAACCATTGGCTCCAGCCTCAGCAAACTCATCCTATTTGTCATGCTCCAAACCAAAGCAGTCCCGTAATGATCACAACGCACGAGGAGATGCTGCTACATAACTTTTATATGCAAATGAGAGACTGCATTTTATGAGCAATCCAAATAGCAAAACAACAAGTTACAGTCATGGACCTCTGAAGATGCTTCCCAGCATGTGACTTATATCTGTGAGCAGGCACACACAACAGCATCTGCAAGAAATAAGTTTCTTACCCTTAAAGCCTGACATGTACGAGGAAACGAATCTGTTTTGCTGCTGTACAGTATTTCAGTCACACAGACCCACTGCTTACCTGGAAGTGTGCACATGAGATGCTTATGCTGATCTCAACTGGTGCTTTTGTTCCATCAAAACGATGGCAGTAAGTGTGACTGCTAAAGAGCTGACTCGGAGACAATCTTGCTTCACCCTGACAAACACGTATGCACATGCACACTACTTCATCAGTGGCAATAAGGGTGTCCTGGGTTGGACAGATACTATCTTAAATTTAGCAATGTGAGACCAGAAGGCTTATAAGGAGACAAGAATTTTACTAAAGAATATATATATACATAGGTAATATATATATATATTTGTATAGAATGTAAACAGCAATGTGAAACAGTAAATATCTGTCTCATACCTTCAATATTTGCTTATAACTTATTTAGCCTAAAGTTCATTTGATAGTTTTGTGATATATGCTATTGTAAAACTCATATATTAGCCTACTAAAACAACTAGAATTAAATTATCAGTCTACATATGTGTAAATGCATATTTACCAACTACCATCATATATATATGATGTATATAGATCAAGATCTACAGAAACTCTAGAAACTATAGAAACTTTATATTCACCCCTCCAGTTGCCCCAGTTGCTTATGTCTCAAAATGTTATCATATTTTTCCTCAGCCATCAAAAAGACAACACAGCATCAAAAATCATGGGCAAGAAGAGAATAAACAAGACAACAACTTTGTGGTGTTAACAGTAGCTGGTGAGTCTGCATGCTGAACATTGTGCACAGCTTTGGACACTCCATCTCAAAAGGAGGCCCTTTAAATAGAAAGGTACAAAGAAATCATTAAGGATGACAAGGCATTCTGTACAAGTGAATAATTTACAATTCAGTAGATGACTAAATATTCTAGACATCAGATGTCTTGCCTGAAGAGCCCAGGAGCCCAAAAAATCTACAAATGCTAATGATATGCAAAGAATGCATGGAAATGCAGGTGCAGGAAATAAGTGCAGGAAATACTCTCAGTATAGAACTGATAAGACATCTTAAAATGTAGAGATCTCAAGAAAAAAGTAAATTTTTTAAATGTATAGAGGATAACTGCATTATGCAATGCATTGCTGTAATATAACAGACAACAAAATGTGTCAGATATTAAAGTAGAATGCATGCTGCTGGACATCTTGTTCATACATACTAGTCTAGGTGCAACCTTTAACTTAAAAGCCTTTGAACTGTTGATTCCCAGAGACTGAGCAATATATTAGGATAACTTTTTCCTTAACTAAACCATAAGAATCTTATGTGGTCTTATTGTCAAGGCAATCAAAATATTGTTAATTAATCAATGCAGTATCTTTATTTATTCTGAATTTCTACTTACTCCATTTGTCATAAACTTAGGTAGCTCACTACTATTTGTTACCTCAAATAGCATTGGGAAGATTGGACACTTTTTAAGGACTTTGATGAGGAGGATGCTGTCTGTGTCCATATATCCACAGCATGCAAAAATACTGATAAATCACATTTGTAGTTCCAGTGGTACAACTCATGAGGACATCCTTCCATGGGTTGATCAGAGCAGTTTTGATGATTATAGTCCAGAGACCTGAAACTGTCATCATGTAGAGCAGATAAGGTTGGGGGTTCTTCTCTTTTTTCTTTTTTTTTTTTGTAACGAGGGCAGAGCAGCCTTGCTGCATGGCTGGATCAGATACATCCAAATGATTTATCTTTAGATCAGCCTGAAAGCCTTGGCTGTTTAGTAGGGAAGGAAAATTTTATCTGAGGGCTCAATTGTGGGGAAAATGTACCATCATCCTCTGAGCTTTGTCTCACTGGAAAGCCACTTACAATTGCAGGAGACCCTGGAAGAAGCCTGATGTAGGAAGAACTAGAATCTGAGTTTCCTCAGGAAACAACCACTAGGGATAAGAAGGCATGAGGCACTTGAGGCAGATGTATTTAGTAGTTAATATTTATTAAAATTGTCCTTGAAGTCCATATCTATAACTTATACATACTGGGAGAAGAATGTCCATACCACTGGTTGAGCAGAACTCTTGCTCAGATATTTTACTGCATCAGCCATGAATGTAATAGCAGAGCCAGGAGTTGTTACTGCTGTGTTGGAGAGGAAACTCTGAAACGAGGTTAAATTACAAAAACCATCAAATCACTGCAGCTAAATGCAATTAGACAACACATCTTGTTTGGGTATCACTTTAAAAAAAGGAATGTTTCATACAATTTATATTCATGATGCCTGTATCTTTTCAAATGGCTAAACTCTAGAGATCTCAGTACGAAGCACTTCTGCACGGAATTAAATTGACTTGAAGGGGGGATAGAGAAGGTGAGCTATTTTTAAGGAATAATTGGCATGCATGTCATATTTGCATTTCCTATTAACCTTCACTTGCACAAACAGGAAACCTTCTTCGAAATAGTGAAGGGCTCAGTTCAATTTGCCTGTTTATAAAATTTAATTTAACCAAAACCCTGCAAGAGAGCAGAAGCTGAAACAAAGTCTATTGCTGATTGGCTTAATGTGAGGAACCTGAAATTGATGTTGACATTTTTCCAGCCTGGAGCAATCACCACACTACATCTCTTAATTGGCTACCCAAGCCTTTCTTTTTCACAGTGGTAACTCCTGCTTGCAGCTGCAGGAGTCTCCTACAGTAAATACTGACATGGACAAACCAATAGAGCAAACAAAAGGCTCCCCATCCTGGATAATCCAGTTAGTCTGAAAAGATAACTGTGAGCTTCACAAAAAATTCTTGGTAGCCTCCCCCATTGTGTGAGAGCATGAAGTATGACATTATTAGCTTAATGCTGTCAGCTTAGGAAACGTGTGAGGCTTTATGGCACAGTCACACTATTATCTACTAAACTGAGCCAGGTTTATTAACACTGACAACCAGAACAACAATCAAAGGCATGCAAAACTCAACTCAGTTATCAGAACCTTATGGGACACTTCTAATCACACTAAATTTTCTTTTATTTTTCTAGAAGGTTTACATTTATAATTTTCCATTAAAAAGACCTGGTGGTTTTGATGTCATTAAATCTCTTTGTTAGAGCCTACAGAATTTCAGTAAAATATTGTTTTTTACATAGGATGCCTTTGTCTCATGACAGTCACTGTCAGGTAACATCGGGAGCTCCATTAGAAATTTTGTTACAAGATTTTTTTTTTCTTAAATCTTCCAAAGAAATTCCATCCTGTCTGCAAATTTAAACAAAAAATCACAGTCCTTTGCTGTAGAGACTGTCAATATGGATGGAAAAAAAAAAAAAAAAGGGTCTCCTAGGGAAAGTACTAAAATGATTATGTTTGGGAACTGTCCCTAAGAAGAAGTTCAGCTTCAGAGATTTTCCTCCCTTGTCAATATAAATCTGTGCTTCCTCTCCCATAATAGCTAGGAAAAAAACAACCCACAACCAAACAAAAAAAAAGCCCAGTAGCTCATTCTAATAAAAGGCTTCTGTCTGAAAACAGAAAGACAGGGAAAACATGTAGTTTTGCTATTATTAATAAAATTATGGTCTCCTCATATGCCTGCTGGTCTCACATTGCTAAATTTAAGATAATATCTGTCCAAACTAGGACATATTTTTGCAAGAATAGGGGGTTTATGGTGAACTTTGTTGCAGATGTGTAACTCCTGACTTATTATTTAAGGCTATGGTAGACAAAAAGTAATAATTGACTATAGATTGCCAGTTCACTTAGTAAAGTGTCAGGACTTGCAGCAAATGGCATGACCTATGTGAAAGTCATTTGCATGATGGGGCACAATAATTTGCCTGTGTCAGTCTACTGAATGGTGCTTCCTTATTCTTTACATTTTACATGTAAAGCAATAAACCATTTTCTCATCTCTATAGTTGCAAAAGATACTCTGAACAAATATGAATCAAGAATAACCAGAGAATAATATCTGTCAATTTCAACCTGAGACACTAAAACCTAGCTATTAAAATGTTATCATCTCCCATATCTCAGAAAAACTTCGATATGCAATATTAATTCATCTTGGCTCCTGCACATTTAAATGGAACTGTTTTAAACCTCTTATTCTCCTTGTATTACCTTGTTCCTATGCTGTCATTTTTTTCCTTTTAGCCAAGGGTAAGTCTGTGTGAATATGCTGGCCTTGGCTGACCAACTGGGTAGTGCCAGAATGCTCATTTATTATGCCCTGAAGTCATTCAAACATAAGACATTCAGACATAAGGCATCAAATGCTAACACTGTAATGAAGAGTCAGTTTCTGGAATGTTTAGTGCCCTAATCCACTTCAGAATCAAACCCCTGCCAGTGCCCAGGTGGAAAGGTGCAAGAAAGACCATCCAGGAGTGCAGAGGATTGCATCAGCTACTTGCTGTCAGACTGGTGCAGCTCTTTGGCAAATCACAGCAGGCTGAAAAGTCCTAGTTGGAAAATCACAACCCTCCAGTGATAATTAACAACAAACAAATCAAACCAGGCTGATTTGGATCTCAGGTGATCTCAACCAACTCTGACCCAGCCTGTCTCTTACCTTATGGAGTAAGACTCCCACATTCTGTCTGGATTCAGTGATGAAGTTTGGCTGGAATTGAGGACTTTAGACCCACCCTCTACTTGTGACTTTCAAAATGTTTTACTGCCTGTGTTCTCTTTTCCATTATTTGTTTAGCCCATAGAAATAAGGGTTATTTTGAGATGAATTCACTATTAAGTATTTATCCATGTCTTCACCAGAGAGAAACCCAGAAAATACCTCGTGCTTCTTCAAAGTTATCATTAAAGCAAAAATAATGACCCCAGAAAATATCACACTCACTGTAGTGCTATCATCCACTTTATTAGCAAACAGTATAATCTAAATGAAGGGCGTCAAGTTCAAGAATTAATTGTTGCACCTTGTTCAGAAATTAAACAGAAGTTGCAAAAGAGATACCACGGCATATGTAAATTAAATATGCATTTTACAATAGTGTCTTTACTCTTAATTCTTACTTATAAAGATGCTGAACAAAGCAGTCAGAGGAAGTGAAAATTGTCTTTAAATAGCATTGCCTAACCTTTAGCACAAACAACTTGTAGCTTCTTAAATCCCATCAAATAAAATCAAACCTTTACGTGCCTAGAAAATTAACTGTAGCACAATGTTTTTACGGATATGAAATACAGCAGTGGTACCACGGTGCATATAAGAGAGTCTTCAGACTATCTTATACACAGGCAGATTTTCATCCCAGAGGTTTTATGCCTGTGGAGATAAGTGCACTGACAACCATATTCTCCTCTGAAAACTTTGAAATCAGAGCCACCAACAGGTAACTTTAATGGCCTGGGGATAGTTCCATGATCAGCTCAATAAGAAAAAGTGAACACATAATGGCAAAATAACACGTCCTTTGCACATCGACCAGTAACAGCTATAAATGTGTATATATCTCCATTTATTTGTTGGAAGACACTTCTTTTAAGCTCTGTTGCTCGAAAAGAATTGTTGTATGTAATGACCACTGTGCTTCCAGTCTGAGACTGTTACTCTAACATCAGAGTGCTTCACCGAGGCTCGCAGTAAATTCACCTGGAAATGCTCTGGAAAAAGGATGATTTTATTCTATCCACTGAACTGTCAGTTTCAATCCAACCCAGAACCAAATGCAATTCCATTTTCAGCTATGCATGTTCATATACTCATCTATGTAATTTCAGCACAATGATGTTTATTTTATTTAAAGATATTCAGAATCCTTTAGTAAAGCTTCTTAGCTTTAGTTTCTGATGTACCATCTCAAGAACTTTTAAGAGTTTGCCTCTCAGGGAGGCATATACTAATCACACAATTCCATGTTTTATAACACGAGAGAGTAAAGGAATATCCTGTAACTTTCAAGGTCTGGATTTTCTGTTTAGAAACATTATGCAGTGGCAACAGCAAGATTTCTAGTAGATATTCAGGAAAAAAAATCCAATATTTTCCTTTCTTTTTGTATGCCTTGTAAGAAAAAAATGGATACCATATTTTTCTTTTGTGTGTGTGTTTGCTGCTACTTTCAGAACAAAAGAAATAACAACTAAATCCATGCTAGTCATACAGTTCACCCACCAACTCAAGAATCAAGACAAGATACCTTTAACTGTGATTTTATCACAATAACCTTAAATCATTTGACCTCTATTATGCATTTTGCATGAAAAAAATGACGTTTAAAATATTATATATAAATATTAAATTTTACAGGATCATTATGCTTTTGCACTGACTATAAATACCTAAACATTAATTAGTGAGGTACAGCCCTGACATCAGTGGAATGCAACCTCCCAATATCCAGTTGCATACAGGGTACATCACACCTTAGCTCAGAGTAGTAGCAGCATTACAAGGCATTGTGAAACTCTACCACCAGGTTTTGTTGATACATGTTCTACACAGGCATAAATATGCCCAGAGCACAGCAGCAAAATGTGGAATGGTGGAAATGAATATACATGGTATTACTAAATCAACTTACATACCACTTATGCAGATGCACAACACCACTAAATGCACAGTGCTGGGAGGAGAAAGAAAAACAATGCCCTGTCTGACTGGAAACTGCCATTAATATTCATAACTGAATAGAACAATGCATAAAACCAAACTTTACTCACCACTGCACACCTCTTCAGTGGCAAATGACCCTGCATGGAAAAAGGAAACCATCCCCTGAATTGAAAACAAAGCTTGCTTTCATCTTGCTCATTTTAAGACCCACTAATGATCACTAAATCCTAGGTAGATAATGGTGTGAAACAATTCCAGTGCTAATCAGACATTAGTATGATAAGAAAACTTACTGACAATTTGTAGTGGTGAAATCTAATGTGACCTTTGTAACTCAAAGTGGGAAAAAAACCTAAAAACAACAAAACAAACCAACTAAAACTACAAACTAAAACATTAGAAATATTTCTGTTAAAGGAAAAAAAATTCATTGTGCACACACATCTGTGTGCAGAAGAGTGCTGGACAGTTTCCAGTTCTGAGGCACAGTCTAGTCTTCCCCAGTCCTGTCAATAGCTCTTTAAGACAAAAGTCCCCTCCTGTTTAAACAGATTTAATCCAATTTCAGTCTACTTTGAAATATTGATCTCATTCTAGGAAGTGCATACTTGATAAAACATTTCAAACTCTTTCTCCTCATGTTTAACTGAGCTTGAAGTGAAAGTGTAGCTGGAATAAGACATCCCAGTCCCCCTATGTGGCAAGCATTTGCTGCAGAGATTTTACATTCCATCTATTTTGTTCTTGTTCAGCATTTTATGACCAGGCTGTTCAGTGGTGAAAAGGTGAGACCTGCATCATAAGCAAGCAAAGTACAAAAGTACGATGTAAATCACATTAGAGGTTATTTTAAGTATGAAAAACAATATAGATCAGAAAAACTAAAAAAAAAACAAAAACCACCCCAAAACAACAACTTAAAATGAAACCCAAAACAGAACCTTTGTTTATCTTTACTTTACTTGAAATTATTAAAGTAGCTAAAACTACCTTCTTATTGTGCTGATGACTATATGTTCCCCACATTTTTACAAAATAGTCCCAATCCCTTTCACAAAATCTCTGCCTCAAAATAACCACTGATATCAGACTTTCATCATTATTATCTATTATTAGATATGACTCAAGCTATCCAGCTTAAAAAAAAGGAAAAAAATAGTTTTAAGTACCTCATCAGTTCCTTTGTCCATCTAGTATTTTTCTTTGAGCTATCCTGCTTTCTTCTTCAGCGCAAACAAAAATGTATAAACATTATAAACGCTTTTAAATAGTGTAAAATGTTTAAAATACTATCCTAAAAATAAAATGATGGACTAGAGATTAAAATTGCTCTAATTTATGGTACTTCTGTATATTATGTGTAAGACAGGTAAGACTTGCATATTTCACACTAGTTATATTAATGACAGAAAAGATGTAAAATGCAGTAAGAATGATCGACCTCTTAGTCTTCCACCTGGCAGAGGGTACAAACATCTGCAATCCTGTGGCCTTCTGACACCTAACGTCAGGTCATTGCTAAGGACCTAGCTGTCTACGAGAGCAATTTCAACTAGTCAATGTGGGATATTTTCTAGAAAATTCAGAAAAACAGGGTTTCTACTCCACCCATCTCAGGAGCAGGTTCATCCAGACTTGTTCGGAAGAGTCTTCTAACACCACAGGCAGGCATCAGCTGAACAGTCAGGATTTCACTGCTTTATTCAAAAGCCCTGGATATTGTCAGTGTCCAGACCCACTGCAAAAGACTGTTTCCTGGGACCATGCCAAAAGTTGTCATGTTGTCAGAGATCACACATCCTATCAGCACAACGATGCTGCCTCTGCCCATAAACACATTAAAGACTCTATTGTCTGTATATCACCTTTGCCTGACACACTGCCTCGAGCATCATGGGTTTGTGACACCAGTGAAAGAATGATCACCTAGGTGACATGTTTCTGTGAAACCTTTCCAGTAGGAGCATGAAAGCTGTGAAGACATCACATTTATTCATCACGATCCTCTAGGACTTTTAAAGACAAGGAGGAGATGCCTGAATATCCTAGGGGTGGGAGGAAGGAAGCTGGTGGAAAATGGAGCAAGTCACAGTGTGAAGCATTTCTGCACTGTCTTCACCAACCAGTGCACTGGGTCTTCGAGGTTTGGAAAATGCAGAGTCTATCAGAAAAAATCACTGCTAAATTTGAAGTTCTCTTGCAAGTCATTCTCCAAAAGCATTTTCTGTGATTGACTGTGTAACTGGCTGTGGCTGAAGAAGCCCTGGGCAGGATAAAACAGAGAACTGCCTTGTGATTTCAACCCTTCATTTTGGGAAGAGCCTACTCTGAGATGGAGTACCTCCAGATCTTACATGGGATTAAGAAATTAAAAAGAAAAAAACCAAACAAAAAACCACAACCCAACCAAAAAAAAAAAAAAACCAAACAAAAACCAACCAACTAACAAAAGAACAACCAGAAAAAAAAACCCAGACTTATTAAAAGCGATGATTTCTCCTGTCTAACAAAAGAAGAAAGCTTGTGAATACTTACAAGGGTTTTAATGTGAAATACTCCAAAATTCTCTTCAGGTCTTTCCTTCTATATCCTCTTTCCTCTTTATCTCATTTCAAAACAGCTTAAAGGCTGAACTTCTGTCCACAAGGGAAAGACCTCTAACTTGAATTTCTATACAGGCTTTCAAAGCAGTGATACATATTTTATAGGTCTAACAAATATCAACTAAAAAAACCCATTTAATATCATTCTTCTTTATCTCTTAATCAAATCTAGTTTATCCCATTAATCTTTTAAAATTAGCTTTGGTTTTTGTTAATTCAGTATGATTAAGTCCCCTTCAGCAAAACTCAGGGATGGAAAAAAAAATAATTTGGATTTATCTTGTTGTTAATGAAAGAAATTTTAAAATATTAATGTGTAACATATAACTAATTAAAATGCCCTCTATATTCAGAGGGGGTGGTGGATGGGTGGGAGAGAGGAAAATAGTTTTTTCTCTTGTTTTCCAAAACTCCACTCATTCCCACTTGCATTTTCCAATTTATAGATTGCTGATACTAATAAGAGTATTGGCCTTCATGAGAAACATACAGGAGTTGTTCCTTAATAGTAGGAAAAACACATTTGGGAGGTAAATCAGCTTTGTTTTTTGTCAGCAGAGTTTTGATGCCTGGTTCCTATAACACTGGTTTTATGTTTAGTGTATCCATCTAGAGGATTAAAGATCCTTCTCTGCCCGAGGGATTTAAACCTTTCCATCTAAACCACAACTGCCAGTACATAAATAGAATTTGTATTAAGATAAAAAATGCATAATAAAGAAAATTATCCTTGCAAAGTTATTCCCTCAAAGTGGTTTTGAGTTGTTCGTTTATCTGTATAACATTTAAAAGGGATACATTTTCTCAAACAAACCTCACTTTTAAACATATATTTATTAATCTCATTCTCATTTGTAGCTTTTTGCTTGTATTTTACAAGGAAATTATTTGAAAGCTATTTGTAAAAACTGGGTGGTACTTTTATGAGTTTGGTGTAAATATACATATTTTATTGTAAGGGGAGAAATAATAAAGTTTATTATTGTTAATAGAAATAGGATCCTTTGTTTATTCCCCAACATTTTTTGGAACATCAGATAAAAGGTATTAAGATTTTATTTTTTTTTAAATGTAAACAAAAATAACTGCCAGGTATCACATTCTCATTCTCACTCAGATACAAGAATAAATATCACAGGTATAAAAATACTAAAGTCATGCAGCAACTTGTGCTAGGCAGGTGCTTCATTGCCTCAAGTAGAGGCTGCACATGCTGAAGTGGAACAGATATTCTGGAAAGACACTCTGTGAGGATGATTATCCTTCTAGTTCAAGTTGTACTGTTCAATGTAGCTGGAATTTCTTGCAGGAAATCCCATCTAGCATAAATTGGTCCCCATATCCAACTGGAGATGTATCCATTGACATTGAATCCCAGATTAGAAGGTAAGTTTTTGCATTAGTAGTAGAATAGTTCCACATGATCACTATTGTCTGAAGCAAGGAAGAAACAATCCAAAAAACCCCTTCACTTGACTTTCAGAATGGCTTTCCCTGAAGAATTCCCTCATTTTCAAACTACCAAGTACCTTATTTCTCTAAATTTGTTTATTAAGGCTTCTTAAATTCCCCAAGCAATATTTCCTTGCTTTATATTTCTACCATCAGAATTATTCATTAGCTTCCTCCTTTTCAAACTACAGTCCTTATCTCTATGGTATATCTTTAAGTCCTGAGTTATTAAAAGCAAATATCATATATTGTGCAGAAATCAAATGAATCTATTCCTGAAGAAAGCATTTTTATTTATACATTTTCTGTTTGCCCCTATTTCACATGTTTTTATACAGATTCTATATGTTTGTGTCTAATGGCACAGTTTCAAAAGGAGGCAGTAATTCCCAATTCCCTCATCCAAACCAGCACTGGAAGGAGATACTGGCTTTCAGGCTCCTAGCCTGGAATTTCACCTGGGATCTCCAGGGTCTTGGATAAAATACTGCCAGTGAAGCCTACGTCAGAACAGGGATTGTAGATTGTGTATTGCACGTAAATAAAGGCAAATTCTCACAAACATCAGCCAAGTGCAGGAGAAAAGAAAGGGTGAGACTAGAGAACTTCCCCACACCAGTTAGTTATCCCACTGGCTGCTTGTCAACAGTAATTCTTCAGCTTGCTGGATGCTTGGGATCCCATCCAACCTGCATCACTGACACTGAACAGAGAAGGCAGGTAGCTAGTGAGGGCACAAAGCCTCCTTCCCACATAGGCTGGCAAATCCAAGGGCAAGAAGAAAGAAGGTGGTGGAGAAAAATTTACTCCTAATGACTTCACTTGTATTTATAGATGTTCAATAACCTGAGCAAACATTATTTGTATTCCATGCATAGAGTAACAGAGCTACAGATAAAGCTATTTATTATTTTCCTATTCATTTTCATTAGCTGATTTAGGACCTAGAAAGGCTAAAGAGAGACCTTTTCTGTTCTTGTGACTCTGCCAGACACCTCTCCTACTCCACAGGATGACAGAATTCACCCCAAATGCAACTCTTCTGTATTGACAGACACGGGTCACAGTTCAGGCAAATGATCCCACGACTTCCAATCCACAATGTGTGACTGAGGAGATTCAACTCAAGAATTCTGGCTTGTCAGAGTTTTCTTTACTAAAATGGTGATTGGCAGAATTTGCTTATATTTTGGAGCTTTGTGTAACTTCCTTGAATATTCTGCATTTGAGCTTATTATAAATAAAGTTACAGACTGTGTACACAAATAAAACAGCCTCTGAGTATTTTCAAAGGTTACATTGCACATAGAAAAGAATCTGTCAGCAGCAGGACCCTGAAAACCGATGCAAGGCATAGTTATGATGTAGAGACGTCGCCATTGATGTAGGTTGGCCTATATATCTCAAAGATGGATTTTCTTTTGTGTACATCTGAGGCAGAAACAGTACAGCCTACTATTGCCTATCTGAAAACAATCAAGTGACATATCACCTCCGTGCGTGCATGGCTTCGTTTTCTGTATAATTAAAGTACCAGTGACACTTTCTTGCCGTACTGGTAACTAAAAACCATAATGCATTCTCTGACTTTTCAGACATGCAAATTAATTTTCACCATGGATAACTGTAAGGTACATTAAGCTTTAAAAATTGCTCTCCCTTTCCAATTTCCTATTTTTCAGTTTGCATTATGCATTCTGATTCCCCCAAGGACCCGCAGCATGGATGCTGACAAGACCTTGCCTACTGGGGCTACCTCCTTACATGATTTTGCAGGGCCATTCAAGAAAAAAAAAAAAAAAAGTATTTGTAGCCCTGTGAATTAAGAAGCCAAGAGAATTCAGACGCCTAGACAAGAATTTAAAAAAATAATTTAAAAACAAAACCCAATTCCCAGTTCTTCTCCTGCAAAGGGAACATCCAAACAAGCGATACATAAATCCCAGTTTTGCTATCCTAATAAATCTTTATTTAACATATACAACATAAGAATGTGCTCTTTTATTCACCTCCCAGCAGTTCATTAGTACAAATCAGAGGTTTGCTAACTGCTGTCCACAAAGACACAGTAAACTCTCTGCCTCAAGGAAATGTATTGAATAGCATTTCTAAGTATTTATTTTCAAAGACACACAGTTGGCCAGGAGGAAATTCTGAATATTGATTGGTTTATGGTAATTTAAGTCTGGTAATCACTTTATCTTGCTTTATACATTTACATTCCACTGCTTTATCTCCCCCTCTTTTTTTAAAAAAAAAAAAAAAAGTGGATTTTTTTTTAGTACATTTTAACTAAGCACTCTACATCTTAGCTCATATTTACACCTACCTAGCAGTGTATCAGTGTTCTCTAGTTGTTCCCATCTAGGAAACTAGATGCATTAATTGACTCTCTATTGCAATCTCCATTTTTTTTCCTGATAATTTTCATGTTATTTCCATTATAACAGAGCAGAATTTCAGATGCAATATTAAATTCTTTAGTTTATTTTCTGCTTAGAAGAATCAGTGGGGTTTGATTGCCATGCTCTCTGGAAATCAGTTACACTGATGCTATAAAACCACATTTTTCTCCATCACTCAGTTTCATTTCAATTTAATCAAATAACTTCTTGGTTTTTTTATCACAAGATTTCTAATTTTTAAACTGAATTAAACAGTTATAAAAGTAGAGGAAGACTCATGTAAAGTGTCTCAGTTTTAGCTGGTGTGGCAGGCACTACTAAGGCAAAAAGTTTGCTTATTTTCCTTGAAGACCTTTTCCCATATTCCTCAAGCATGCGGAATAGATTTATTTCTGTTCCCTAAGAAAAATGAAGAAATCCACATTAAACTGTTCCACACTTTCCTGTTTGTTATATTCAGCAGTTTTATATAAGGCTATTGCCAACATAAGATTAGTTTCTATGTGAAATTATATTGCCCTTGACACTGATTGCTGCATATTAAACTTTAATACTGCAGAAATAAATGCTAGTAAAACAGAATAGATTTGGGATAGTTTTATAGATTTCACAGAGGGGAGGTTGTCTCAAATTTATGTCATGATTGATGAACCTACATCTGCTGAAGGACTACATCAAAAATCATGCATCATAACGACACCTTTGATGTGCTGAAATAGCCACAGCTGACACAGTTTGTGTTCTCCTTATGCAAAGTGTAAGCAGACAGACTATCCTTGATTTAGAGAGTCCTGAACAAACAGCATTTGATCTCACATAAAGCCTGACAGCACAATGAAAGCCCACCATAAATTCCTGGAAGGATGCGAAGGAGCCCCGTGCACTGCTGTCAGATCAGCATTTTCAGCCATGGGCTTGGGATGCTTTGGATGCAGCACTGGGAACTCTCAAAAGGATTTATTCTAAGACTGAATCATGCTTCTGAAGTTGAGGTCACATCCATTTGCAGAAACAAATTATTTTACACTT
>JAOEGS010014445.1:0-24293 GCA_025447755.1 Corythornis vintsioides
TTCTCTTCTGTACTTTAGCAGAGAGGAACAGATCAAAGACACCCACAGTCCTGAATTATTTTATAAATGAATTTAAAGAGATACTCTCTCGTGCTGTATTATGTAGGGGGAGATCAAAAGTTGTTCTATATACTGAGAGTATCTGGAGGATTAAACCAACATCTTCTAGAAAATAAAAAAAGCTTTCATTATTGAGAACTATGTAATGTTTACTTTTTTTTTCTTTCTTTTCGGAACTAGATGATGAATTTATGCTAATTAACGTTTCGAGTTTTATGGCAGTCAAGACATTGAACACAGGCCAGGCTGCATGTTTGTACAACTTTCAAAAGTAAGGTTTTCTGTCATCAAGTGACAAGCTTGCTTTTTTTTTTAACTCTTTTCATCTCTTGCAAAAGAGTTGCCATTATTCAAAGCTATTTAGTTCTCTAAATTTTAAGCGCTTTCCTGATTTACATTAAAGGCAAGGAAGTCCTAGGGTAAATTTCAAGTTACAAAACTTTAAAAGAATAAATGAAGATGAGAAAGTAATCTGTGTAAATCAGAAAAAAAACCCAACAAACAAACACAAAACCTGACACCAATATCTCAGGACTTTCTGAAAAGAATGAAAATTAAATTAGTAATCTTCAGTTTAAAAATCCAAGAATACACAAGTTTAAACATTACCTCTTACTAGCCCAGCCCTTGTCTGGCATCAGCTCAGGGCTGCTATTCTGTACAAGCTGTGAGATTCATAAGAGCATACTGGCAGTTAAGGCAAGTGTTTCCTGAAACAGAAAAAAAAAAAATTTGCCCTCGGATTTACTCAGTTTCAAACACAATCAACATTATAAATAGAAAAAAAACCCAAACCAGCACTGAGTAACAAAGTGCAAGAATTTTTCAGGACTTGCATTTCCAAAGACACTATCGCTTCACAGCCTTAAGAGAAAGGAGAGGAACACAAGTAAAGTGCTTAAAGCATTACCCAAGCGAGGCAGATCATTTACATGGAAAGCAAGACTCTCAGGTCAAATGGCTGGAAAAAAAAGATGTCTTCAACATTGCCCACAAAATTCTTCCCACGTGCAAATCTTGCTTTTTTACCAGCCACCTCATCGGCATAAACAAAGTCTCTTTTTAAAGCAGTTTCAGGGGCTCACTCACATAAACAGGTGCTCGTGCAACTACAGGCACAAAATCAGTGGCTTCAGGTAAGTGTCAGTAAGTGTAAAGAGCACACAGATGATCTCGTGCTCTTTGCTGCATACCTGGGCACAGAGCAGAGCTGGCACCTCACTCCTGTCCTGCGCCTGCAATCTCACATAATATTGAGGGTAGATTAGTGAAACCTAATACACTCTAGGACTGTAAAGGGATTAATCTCACATAAATCTTAAAAAAAAAATAAATATCAGTATTGGTATTTATTTACATGCATTTTATTTTGCAATGAAAAAACAAGCCTCCTTTTCCTTCACCAGAAGTCTCTTCAAAATTCTGATTGCCTAGATTTGACATTTAAAATCCACTGCACTACAGTTAAACTATATTCTTGTAAATGCATGTCCTTTAGAAAGGGTCTTTCCACTTCATTACTAGATATCTATTACATGGGGAAGATGTGTGCTTTACTCTCACTGATACAGTGTTTTTTAGATAAATATCCTGACCACCACTATGTTGTCAGTGGTCAGCAGATCCAGCGTGTTTCAGCTGAATTTCTAAAGGGGAAAACTGTGATCTGCTCTCTAAATATTTTTTCTGGAGAATGGATTCCTCAACAAACTATGGGCATCTTGTACAAAATACAAGTAAACATTCGGAAAGGAATTTAATGCTGCTGGTAGGTACTGACTTGCCAGCTCTGGAAACCAAAATCCCTGGGAGTGGTGGCACAAAGCACAGCTCTGGCACCGTGTGCTCTGCAGACCAGTTGGGTCTCCTCCTGCGTGGCAGCAACCATCAGGAAAGAAAGAACACCCCTCGTTAGTATTTGCATTTTCTTACAAGCTTATTGAAATATCACACTCAGAGATTCAGTTCAGTTGAGCTACTATTTAAGGTAAAATGTTCTCAGGTGGGGATGTTGTAAGACTTTTACTTATTATTGTATTAACAGTAGAATTTTAGTTAATGAATGTAAGTAATTTTGAATCACTTCTGCTCACTTATTTCCAGGCTGCTGCCAAAAACATCTGGTGCATCTGGGCTGCTGGATCACAGATGTGAGCAGCCAGGGCAGAGGTTCGGGTTGACAAACAAGACACTGTGCTTTGGATATATGGGAGGGTGTTGAAGGCCACTGAGGACATTAATAATGTTACTCTGTGTTTCTACGGTGCTTTGCCTGCTTAAAGCACCACACAGGCTACTAGTAATTAGTGACCTGGGTATTTCTGAAATGATAGGCAGTATCATTTACATTGCCATTAAAATACAATTAGCAGCCCTTGGAGATGCACGCTGTAGTCCTGACAAGTCTAATTGGTGGCTGGTGGGCCTGATTTGGACAACAGGAGGATTGTGCCTGCCTTTCCTCTTCTCGAACTGCACCTGCTCAAGGGGCACCTCATCCCAGGAGTGGAACATGGGACAGATAGGGGAGAGCCATTAAGTGACAGGAAAGGCAATGGCACAAAGTATCCCTTGTGTCAAGCTCACCACATTGAAGGGCTGGGATTTTGTAGAGCTCAATTCAGTCCGTGTGCAGATTAAACCAGGCACGGCCCCACAAAGCAATACATTGCAATTCAAATCCTTTTAATTTTTTTTTTTTTTTAACTTGAATTCCAGAGCACAGCTTTATGCATCGAGAATCATGAGGATGAAATAAGGGCAATACAAATAACAGAGCTCTCTACAACCATGGATGATGTGCTCGTACACCACGCTGGCTTGTGTCCAGGTAAGATGAAGAATTTAGTTACTGCAGCAGACTCAAAGAGAAGATCTAGCTGGCATGGTGTTCCTAAACCTGGCATGCGTAGCCACATTTAGGTAGCTAAATCCGTCACATACATGCTTTAGATGCTTCTGTTAATTGAATAAATGCCAACAAAAAAATAACAGGTTTTTTGAAGTGTTAGAGATGTAAATAGCTGCTCTTCTGAAATGGCCACAGTGTGTATTTTTAGCTCCTACATGCACTTCCGATTATACCATTGGCAAATGCACGAGATTTGTTTTAAGATCAAGCTATAGTAATGTATTAGTATCTGTTTGAAATACTACTGATGCTCCTGCAAAAAAAACCTGCTATAGAATATACTTTAAATACTGGCTTTTTGTAGTCTCCTACAACTGTTCATTAATACCAAGGGAACAGCATGCTACTGTTTCAGGTTTTTGAAGAACCAGTGCTATTGCTTTCCATCAGCTCCTGTTGCCTGCTTCATAATGCCTTTATACTGTTTATGCTTTTACTCTTGAAAATTGAAATTTAGAACTGAAGATTTACATTATTTTGGGTTTTTTTTTGATGGGTTAATTTTTTTAATAATTAAAGGCAGCAAATGGACCTGATGTAATCTGTATACTGTGTGCCACGGCTAAGGATCCACTGCTGTGAAAGCGCTGCTTGTTCTCTGAAAAGAGGAATTCTTTCAGAGGGCGTCACTTGCCCCCTCCTCTGCAAGGCTGCTTTTCCCTTACACTCAGAGGACTCACTGCCACTCACTTTCTTGCCCTGAAAGTTGGTTGGAGCAATATCGCCATTTAGCTGATACTCGTACAGGGCCTAGCTCTCAAGAGATAGGCCTCATCAAAAAAATGTCATGTTTATGTGCAGCAGTGGCTCTACTAGATGGCTTTTTAATCATATTTTCTTTGGATTGGTCCTTGGACTACACAGTGCTTCATCTTAACATGGGCTTTCCAGAAAGCATTTGGAGAAGTTCTTTGCTCTTCCTCTGGCATTCATGTAGTGAGTGATGTGCTTGCAGATACGTCTCATCTACAGAAGATTTCAGTGTTGGCCTGGCCTGTTTTACTGGTATTTGAATAGCCTAAATAAATTGTTTGGAAATCAGCAGATGCATTTGGAAAAGAGGAGGGGAAAATGGATTCAAAGAGGATATTAATGGCCTGAGAAGATAGAAAAAAGCGCAACTCAAAAATGGCAATATCCACCCAGGAAGATAATGCAGCTCCTCGTGAGCCTGTTTCTGTGGTGTTACACCTTTACTCCCTCTCTCTGCACTCACCATTCTGTACAAGAAACGTACACAGTTGCCCAGTTGATTCAAACATACTTCCTAAATCTGATTTTTTCAAACAGCCAAAATACATATGGAACAGACCAGGTACTTGAAAATGTGATGTGGGCTTTGTCACAGCCACAACTCTTAACTCCAGGGGTGGGTCTGCTAGTTTTTTGCAAAGGTGATTGTTAACGACACTAAAATAACTGCTGAGTGATGGACAACACACCAAAACACAGGCCAACAACTAGTCTGGGAGAAAGCACTACAAGGAACTCACAGCAAAATTAAGATGCCAAGTGAAATAATATGAAGACACCAAAAAGAGCCTTTATTCTGCCACTCATGCCTTTGCTGGGCTTCTGCCCCAGCATCAGCCACATGGATTAGCTTCTCTTCATGGGAAGCTATCGGGGACAGTGTACAGAAAACACTGAATATGCAAGAAACTCAGGAGTTTTTACCAATTTTGGGAAAGTCTGATGGTTCTTAAATAACTTACTCCGATTAATGAAGGGCCAGAAATGTGAGAAAATACCACTGAAGAATTAATCCAGAATCAACAGCAGTTCTTCTTGATGGTAAAGGCAGATGCATGAAATAAAGCAGTTTACCACAAAATGGCTGTTGACTAAGAGTGAAAAATATAATGAGGAAGGATATGCTTTGGATATATCTATATTCTGATAAGGTAAATACAAAAGCAAATGCCAGTACGAGGGGGGAAAATGAGAAAGACTTCTTCCTGTATGGTCACCACTGGGCACGTATTTGCATAAGAAGCACATAAGAGCACAGGGAGAGGAGACTTCCTGAGCACCACATGAACATCACTGCCTTAGGTGGGCAAAGAAGATGAAATTCTCACAAAACATTTAAAGTTTATTAGGTAAGGGAGAATTAAAAAACCAAACAAACCCACAAAAAATCCCAGTGGCTTCTAGTTTCTTGTGCAACTCTTAAGTGTTGTTAACACTCCTCAGAGATAAAACGTGGCTTGAGCTTGAAACAGAGAGCTTGGAAGGCTTAAGTTCCCCATGGCCAATGCAAGAACAGTTCTGAGAGGCTGCAAAGGAATCCATCACCAAAGTTCATGGAGGCCACTGAGAAAGCACAGAATACTCCACTCCCAGAATACACCAGTCTCCTGCAGATGTCCTAGGCTGTAGCAAAACAGAGAGGCTATGGACACAGTCAACAGGAAAGGCTCGATGCCACTGAGAAGATCTAAGTCATAGTCACCAGGTATTTGTGCCACTAGTTGCTCACAATTTGAAGTTATGGTAGAAATTGAATTTTAAATTCAGTTGAAATGTTTGCTTCATGGGTGAGAGCAGATCAGCTGAAACTAAAGATTTCTGCAAACTCTACAGAGAGAAAGTTTTACAAAAGAAACCATGCGAATTTATATTATCCCATTGCTGCTGAAGAGTATTATTCCTTCTTGCAGACTGAGTAAAAAATTTAACTGTTAGCAATAAATCTTTCTAAGCTGACCAATTGCCTATATGTGTTTCTGCAATCTTATGTCTTGCAGAGAGCTGAAAAAGGAAGAAGTTCCAGAAATAGACTGAAACTGCTCTAAGAGCTGATGCTGATGGAGAGACTGATACGCATGGAAATGACTCAGGTGTCTCCCATATGCTTTTTTTTTTTTGTCCTAAGAGGACAATGTTCCATCATAGGTGTCATAGATATTTGAAAAAGGTTACTGCATGATAAAGTGAGGTGGTGTTTGTAGCTATTTTGGAAGGCTATAAACAGATACCTGAAGATAGAAAATCTTTAAATTTTCTGTGATTGGATATAGTTTAATTGCACCAACCTAAGATACAAGAAGGGGATGTCTCACCTGGTAGCAAATGGTATGACACAAAATTAGAGCAAGGCTACAATGCGTGTACAAATTTTGTGTTTTTTTAACAGTTACTGGATATTAATTTGCAAATGTATGCATTTAAAAATATTTAATAATAATAATAATAGACATATTTAACTTTGGGCAGGGCTGGGGTTTTTCTACTACAGCAGCAAGAAGAGGGAAGTTGTGGGGTAACAGCTCCACAGTGAGACACACCAGAGTGAGAAAGAATGAAGAACATTATGGGCAATCATGTAGAACAACACGAATAATGTATGCATCTAATCTTGCCAGGCAAACCTACCTCTCAAGGTTAGCCTGTGGATAGCCTATCCCACAGCCTGTGTCCAGATTCATCTCCCAGTCATCCCGAGTTCGTTAGCAGAAGAATCAAGATGAAAATGGCAACATTCATCTCTGTGTTCTTGCCCTGACATGGTTATTCATTAGCAGTTCTTCCTAATGACTGTTCAGTTCCTTCCTTCTAGAGAGCCACTCCTAATTCTCTTCTATTGAGGTTGGATAATGAGTCACTGACTTTAATATTAATCTTTATTAACCCTTTCCTTACAGAAAAAACACCTGGTAACAGTGAGATGTGTTGTGGCTCAGTGCTGAGAAAGCAAGCTCCATGCCTTTCACTTCAGTGCACCACTTTCTCATATGCAGATGAGCCAATGATTCCTGCAGTCTTTCTGACATTAGCTCATCAAAAAATACTTTGTCTTCATGCCTTTGGTTAATTGCTCTTTCAGTCTATTGTAGTCTACCTGTTCTAAAGTTTAATTTTGCTTTCCATAAATTACACTGCTTTTCTGTTGCCTTCTTAACTGGCCAAAGTGTTAGTTGGAGCAGAATAGGTATTTGTGTCATATAACTTCTTGAAAAACCTTTTATTCCCTTCTGTTTTTCTGCTCTCTTCTGGGGAGAGAGGGTGATATTTGTGGATGATCATGTGAACCTGGCAGCATTCAGTTCTGCTGTGTCTGCCCAGTTCCATGGCAAGCATCAGGAAGTTAACAGCCAGGCTTCCACTGGCAGATGCTTTTGATTAGTTCTCCTTAAACAACAAAATTGCCCTGGGTCCTGCACTAGATAACAACAGCCCCTTGCAATGGTCCAGGCTTGGGGCAGAGTGGCTGGGAAAGTGCCTAGCAGGGAAGGACCTGGGAGTAACAGCCAGCTGAAGATGAGTCAGTGTGTGCCCAGGTGGCCAAGAAGGCCACCAGCATCCTGGCTTGTGTCAGCACTAGTGTGACCAGCAAGACTAGGGCAGGGATCATCCCCCTGGACTTGGCACTTGGGAGGCTGCACCTCAAATCCTGGGTTCAGTTTTGGGCCCCTCACTCCAAGGACATTGAGGAGCTGAAGCATGTTCAGAGAAGGGCAGCGAAGCTGTGGAAGGGTCTAGAGCACAAATCTTATGAGGGACCTGGGGCTATTCAGCCTGGAGAATAGGAGGCTCAGGGGAGATCTTCTTGCTCTTGACAACTCCCTGAAAGGAGGCTGGAGCCAGGTGCGGTCAGTGTCTTCTTCCAGGTAAGAAGCAATGGGACAAGAGGAAACAGCCTCAAGTTGTTCCAAGGGAAGTTTAGGTTGGACAGGAGAAAAAAACTTCTTCACTGAAAGGGTTGTTAAGTAGTGGAACAGGCTGCACAGGGAGGTGAGGGCATCACCATCCCTGGAGGGGATTTAAAAGACACATACATGAGTTGTTGAGGTACATGGTGGGATTTGCAGTCTTAGGTCAGTGGTTGGATTTGATGATCTTGAAGGTCTCTTCCAATAAAATGATTCTATCATTCTATGAAAACAGCAATGAAACAAACAAAAAACAAAAGCAAAACCACAAATAAATGTAGGAGATATATTATACACGATTTGACATTCCTAAGATTATTGAACCTAAATAACCTGTGAAACAATTAATTAATCGAATATTGAATTCTTCCTGAATCAGCTATAACTCTTAAGACTATTTAGAAAATGGCCTGGTCTGTTTTTGATCGAACTTTGTACAGTTTCTTTAGAGCATTGAATATGCAAAGGCATTCCAGATAATCACCTGCTTTGTATATACTTCATGTATGGTGTTACTTGTTTTTTTTCCCAAATTTTGATGTGCTTTGGGATATTTGGACTATAGATCTTTCTCCTTGATCCTCTTTGCTTCTATTAGCACTGTTAATCCATTACCATGTTTTGTGTGTCCTTCAAAGTGTTGTGCAGAGTTTTATTATTTTGATATCAGGTGCCTACTCTTGAAGGAAAATCTAGTTAAGTCTAAGGGAAATGTATTATGGAAAGTGCTCAGACTGTTTACTTAGGAAACCATACTCTCAGATTGTTATAAAAGATTTCTAGGAAGAAGCATGTATTTCTCTTTGACTATTTCCATATATTTTGTCAGTATTCTTTATCACACTTACCCTTGGTCTTGGATACAACCACAGATCAGCCCTGCCTTAGCTCTGCACTGCCTGCAAGTGCATCAACCCACTCCCTAGGAAAAAGCTATTCCCTAGTGGGAATATTCACTGTAGGTGCCAATCCAACCTGTCTGAAATTCCCTTTACCAACACTCTTGTTCCTGATTAATAAAGTATTAATGTGATTATACAGCATGTGCATCTTCACATTTTCTTGACACCTACAGAGCAGAGAAACATCCAAAAGCTGTGTTGTTAGTTCAGTGACAAAATGCATGCAACTTCCAAAGCTTGGGCACAATCCTCACCTTGACTTTTTTAAAAAATAATTTTGTCTGTCACCGAAGAAATGTTAATTCCTTGCTGCCTGTGTAGAAAATAATGTGGGTTTTCTTCTGCAGTAGTTTATGTTCATGCTCATTCACCAGTCCCTGCAAGAGTTCAGCCAACCTGTGGAGGCCTCGAAGCGCAAACAGCCACTTAAACCTATTCGAGGGGGAAAGACGTTAAAAACAACCATAAGTTCTACCGGCAGCGGTAAATATTCAGTGGCGGACGAGCACAGATAGCCTGTAATTACTGTTTGTAAATAACGGCCCAGAGCGCCGTTTCTGTGGAAAGGAACTCTGCGAGTTCGCAGAGCCGCTCAGAAGCCGAGGGCCGAGGCCAAGAATTCTTCAGCACCCCGGTCGGGCCGAGCCGCTCCAGGATCGCTGCTGCTTGACACGGCAACGCGTCTGGCCCGGGGGTGCCCACAGGTGGCCCGGGGGTGCCGCTTCCTCAACTCGGACTCGCCGTGGCGGCGGCCGCGTTGCCCCGCCCTGGCCGCGGGAAACGCCGCCGTCCGGGAACTTGTGATCCGTTCCGCCACGCCGGCCCGGGGACCACAAGCGCCACCGAGGGGGGACGGGTCAGGGGGGTTGGAATCGAGGTAGCGGGCGGCAAGAGGCAGAGGCAGTCCCAGCGCGATTGCCTGGTCAGCCCGGGCCATGCGTGCTCCCGCCGCTCCCCGCGCGTCCACTCGCCTCACTCCGCCACTCCCCCGAGCCCCTTCCCCGCCACCCGCTTCCGCCCGCGCTCCCGCGCATGCTTGGGTTATGCAACCTCCGCGGCGGGCGGGCTGCGCGGGCCCCGCCGCCCCAGTGCCGCAGGGCAGGGCAGCGCGGGGGGCCGTGAGGGCGAAGGGAACCGGGTCGTCATCGGCGGCGGCGCCGCTCAGGGCGCGCGAACCCTCCCCCCCTGGCCTCCCCCGGCGCCCGTGTGCGCGCCCCGCGCCGCCTGTGAGTGGCAGCGGCGGCCGCCGCCAAGTCCCGCCTGTTCCGCTCTCCCTGCCGCAGGCGGCGGCGGCGGCGGGTTGGCTTCCTGCGCGCTGTGCCGCTCCCCCTCCCCCCGGCAGTCGGAGCCGCAGCGGCAGCAGCCCGGATCCCCGAGCCATGGCTCTGTGAGAGCAGCACATGGCGGCCACAGCAGCCATGAGCCCCCCACTAATCCATACAACTCCCCCCTGAACGGCCACCGACGGCAGCCAGCGCTCCCACCCGGCTCCACCGCTCCCACCGCCCACCCGCAACTCCAGCCGCCGCCGCGCCGCCCGGCCCGAGCCCAGATCCCGCCGCCGCTGCCGTCGCCGCCGCCGCCGGGCCCCCGCTCGCCCGCCCGCCGCCGCCGCCCGGTCCTCACCATGGGAGTGCAGGGTTTCCAGGACTACATCGAGAAGCACTGCCCCAGCGCCGTGGTGCCCGTCGAGCTGCAGAAGCTGGCGCGGGGCAGCCTCGTGGGTGGGGGCCGCCAGCGGCCCCCCCAGACCCCGCTGCGCCTCCTCATCGACGCCGACAACTGCCTGCACCGGCTCTACGGCGGCTTCTACACGGACTGGGTGAGCGGCGGGCAGTGGAACCACATGCTGGGCTACCTGGCGGCCCTGGCCAAGGCCTGCTTCAACGGCAACATCGAGCTCTTCGTCTTCTTCAACGGCGCCCTGGAGAAGGCCCGGCTCCACGAGTGGGTGAAGCGCCAGGGCAACGAGCGCCAGACGGCGCAGCAGATCGTCAGCCACGTCCAGAACAAGGGCACCCCGCCGCCCAAAGTCTGGTTCCTACCACCCGTCTGCATGGCGCACTGCATCCGCCTGGCCCTCATCCGCTTCCACATCAAGGTGAGGAGGAGACGGGGGCCTCCCGCCCGGCCCGCGGCGACCCGACCCCCCCCTCCCCGGGGCCACCGGCGCCCCCTCCCCGCTGCTCTCTCGCGCCCCCGCCGCTCCCCTCCGCCGGCGCCGCCGCTCTAAGATGGCAGCGGGGGCTGCCCTGGGCCTTCCAGTGCTCGGGCCGTCAGGGGAGGGGAGGAGCGGGGGGCACGCTGCCTCTCCCCTCCTCAGCGACTCAAAATGTCGTCGAGGCCCGCGGGGGCGGCCCGAGTTTCGGCGGCCTCAATCCCCGGGGGATTTTTTTCTATTTATACGGCACTGCCCGGGCGCCCCGAGCAGGCCTCTGGCCTCCTCGGGGCGGCGGGTTGACCGGCAGCGCCCAGGGCCTCCCGGATTCCCCTGGCTGTGAAGCCAGGCCCAGCAGCAGAGAGGTTTTTGCCTCCATGTTCTTTCGGGGCCGCCGCTCCGTTGACTCAAAATGTCCCTTCTTGCCCAGGGCCCCCCTTCTCCGCTCGGGAGAGCGGTGAGACTGTGCCTTTGGTACCGCAGGTGAGAGCGGTTGGCTGAAAGCATCGTAATCTAATTAGTTATTAAGACGAAAGAAAAAAAAGAAACCGGTTATCGCGCGTGGTGGATCTGCAACAAGTTCCCTACTGAGGCGAGGTGTTTAAACTTGCGCTGGGAGGTGAAATCGCTTGCTCTGAAATACACAGCTTCTAGTTTCGCGTTTAGGAAGGCGAAGGTTTTGCTCGGTGTTTGCCCGAGTGTATTAATGGACTTTTAATAGAGCGTAGAACCATTCTGCCCTTACTCCGGAACTGTTTGCCGTCAGGGTTTGGGCTGTTGGGAGCTCCGAGCTGACAGTTCTCATTTATTCTTATTTTCAAGGAGAAGCCTCTGTTTTCTGGTAACATAAACACCTCAGGCAGGGGCTGAGCTCCGTGGCGATCTTGCTCTGCCGCCAAGACCGCGGTTTCAGAGGTCGCAGAACATTTAACTAGTCGCATCTCTCTGTGCAGCGTTGATGATTGACGCTGGTTTCTGGTTGAGCCCAGCTAGCGTGTCTGTTGAGACGCAAGATGCTGGAAAAACAAGCCTTGGGATGAAGCTGCAATTTTCAGAGTTGCTTGCTGGCTTTGCCACTAGGGAGAGAAGAGCAGCAGGAGGTAAGTGCATACTCCGAGGCTTTATTAGTGTCAATTACTTTTGCGTGTAGAAAAATACTATGCAGCCTTTCAGAGCTACGCTTCTGATCGCCAGCAGCAAGCTTCACGTTATCTGGCTTTTGCGCAGCCCTTCTGGAGGATTAGAAACGTCCTGCCCGGGTTGCAGCCCTGGAGTAGGTGACTTCGCTTGAAGTTTCTCCGAGTTCCACCGACGGCGTGGGAGTTGCTGTTGCTCCCGCTTAGCGCCCCGTTCGCTCGGCTGGAGCCGTCCTTGGAGCAGTACGTTCCCTTCAGCTCCCAGGCTGCTGTGAGGCCACTCTGGGCAGGCGGTGGGCGTTCAGCCTGGCTGGCCATGGAAGTCCCACCCCTCGGTGGCCCTGGCCATGATCAGCCCCGGCAGGCGTGGTGGGGATCCGGAGCCCAGTGCAGAGCGAAACTGCTTTCAGGATGCGTCAGGCTCTGCCGAATGTGGTGTACTTTGGCTGGGTTCAAGTGAAGAGGTTGTGCTCTGGTCTGCTGTAGTGAAGTGTTTTCCCCCGCCATAGCGTAGAAGCAGATTTGTGCGTGTGCTTTGGGGTATGAATGACGGTGGGAATTTGAATGATGGCAAAAACATCTTTTCACTTGGGAATTTTTCCTTTTTTTGTTGGTTTGTTTGCCTGCTTGCTTGCTTGTTTATTTTCCTTTTCTCTAGCTGGGCAATACTTTTATTCCTTAACCAAAAAGTTTTAGGGACCATTCAGTGAAGGTATTTACCTAGATCTAGTTGTGGGTGCATTATTATTCCTTAATTTTTGACACTTAGGGCTCATTAGTAGAATCAATTAATGTGGTAAAATAAGATTTTTTTTCTTTTAACGTGTTCACCTGGACAGTGATGCAATATGGAAGTGTAGGTATCCTACACAAGAGGAGGCAGCTGTTTTGATATTGATACGAGTGTGGTATTTTTAAAGGTCTTGTGGCATGTTGAACAGGCTGTTAGTCCTTTGAACTCATTCAGTCTCTGACCTGCTTCATTTTTGTCCAAGTACCTTACACCACAATGAAGTTGCCACATTTGACAGCAGTGTCACCTGTAGCACTTTGTTGGCTTTCAAGCTTAGCTGCAGCATTAGCTGCTTTACAGTTTCTTAGTAATAGGTCTTGTTCTTAATCTCTGGAAACAGTTTTAGGAATGAGAGGCCATGTTATACCGAGTGCCTTTTCTATCAATAAAAAAAAGGGGGAGGGCATAAAAGGCCAACACATCTTGTCTTGCCACCCCCAATTTTAATAAGGAAGATTTGATAGTTACATGTTTGTCTGCTTTAGTTCAGCTCTGGTTGTTGGCAAGTGCTCATAACCAGAACTTGTGTGAGTGTGTGGGGTTGGGAACATCTCTGAGCCACCACTGTGCATGTCTGAACTGCTCTGGCTCTCTGACCTGGCCAGCTCTCCTGGGGATGGCAGAGATATCAGCAGTTCTGGTTTGGTGCTGCTGAGAAACTGGGTAGCTCTGGTTTTAACTGGTTCATTTTGGGGTTAGTAAGTGTGTTTCATGTGTATCATGGTAACGTGCATAATGCACTTGGCTAAAAAGATACTTAAGTCACATACCTTTTCTGCCTTTCTTATTTTCCTTCAAAATTTCTTTCTAAATCTCCTTTATTACATGTATTATTCTTTCTCCAAACCTCACTCCAGTTTTTCCCTGTTCTCCCTCCTGCTCACTTTTTAGCAGTCCTCCTGGTGGGCAAAGAGCAAATGCATCTTGAAGCTGTGATTTTTATTTGCATGTATGGGTGATTTAAAAAAAATTTACATATGCATAAGGCAGTTGCCAAATTCTCCTGTTTTCTCACTTTGTTTTGAGATGTTGTATTTGAGAATACTGATTAACTTTAAATATGAAAATGATTATTTTCAGGAAACATTTGAGTTGAGTAGAAGGCATCTGTGCAGAGCTAGGAACTGGCTATGAATTTAATCTATTTTGGTAATTAGAAAGGAGAAAAAGAGTAATGTCTTCCAACCAGAACAATTATAAATCACTTGCAGATGGTTTCAGTGGGATGTAAAAATAACAGGTTCCTCCAAGTTATAACAAATATCCTACAGGTACTTAGCTTAATTGTGACATGGTATTTTTCTGTTTGGGGGAGAGGGAAATGTGTCAGATGGCTCTATAAAATGGGGAGGGAGAAAACTGGAGGCTGTGGAGGTAGAGAAAATAGTTTATAGGATTATCAAAGCAGACTACACACCAAGCTTCCTCTTGTATTATGTGCACACCCATGTCATGTCTAGTGCTGAAAGAGTTCTTACTTTGTGTTTTAGTGATGATCTGTGGTTGTCATTCATACAAAAGTTTTAGATATAGGTACATAATTTAAATCTATCCTTAATCAAAAAAAAAAGTCTGAGGTATTTTCCTCATATGGGGTGTGGTGAAGCCTAAATTGCCCTCCTTGAGTTAGTAACTGTATAAATCTGATGCCTAAATTTCTCCAAAGGTGCTTACAAACTCTGTCAGTTCTGTGTACAGCAGGCACAGGTGACAGTATAATTATTAGAAAAAATGAATATGCTCATTTTTCTCACAAACAAAAGTACATTTGAAAACCACTCTGATAGAGCCCATCAGGTATATTTCTGAAGAAATAACATATTTAAGTCTATAAGGTAGTAGCATTAAGAGTAGAGAGAACTTAGTGACCTGGTTGCTGATTATAGGAATCTCGGAGTGAGGTGCTGGCTGTTGCACTGCTCAGGATTTTGGTTGAAAGGGGAGCTGCATGGGAAAAGCAAAATTTTACATACCTCCCCAGAAGACTGCAGTTCAGTGTCAGGTTCAGAAAGTGTAATGCACAAGTAGAAAAGGAAGAGTAACTGTAGACTAGCTGTTGAAGAAAAACTTTGCAGAGAGGTAGATGACTGTGGGATCATTGGAGCAGGCTGTGGATGTGTAGGATGCTGGCTCACGTTGTGCAGGGCTTTGGCTACAGAGGAAATAAATAGCATCACTGTCACTAATACTGGAGTTATTCATGCGTGCTGTGGAGACTAAAGCTAAGAGTTTTGTTCCACTCTGTGTTGCGATATCTCCCTGTCTATACCTTGTTGTTAAAATGCAATATTTGGTGAGGGTAGATTACACCAACACCCAACTTCTGAGTGTTTATTAGGCAGTAGATAGTAAAAAGCATTAGGCATCCAAAGAAACTGGCTCATTTCTTTTTTGTGTGTTTGTATGCAAGCTGTAGTTGCAGTGGTTGCTTTTATATTTCCAATGTTAGGAATTGGCCCATGTGTCCAGACTACATGTCTGTTGTTGTCATCCTCTGATTACCACAGCCTAAAATACATGTTTTGCTACTCAACAGGAGTTGAGAGGTGAAGTTTGGGTGATAAACTTGAAACAGTTTGCACCATTAGAGACAGCTGTGCATAAATTAATAGACCAAAAGTGAAAATAGAGAAAAATTTGGTTTCACACAAGAAGGTGGAAATTTGAAGGGGCAAGAAAGTTACTTGCATTCATCTAGGGTTATGTTTGTTTCTTTTAAACCAGAGCTGCAATACTTTTAAGTGATGATAATGATTGCTTTTTAAGGGGGTATCTTGGCTTGCTGAGCTGCTTCAGTATCCACAGCCTTCAGATTTTTCCCATGAGTTGCTACTGACATTGGTACAGTAAAGTGCTTAGAGTTTGAGCATTTCTGTTAATAAACTGTTCCTTCAGATGAGCTTAGTGATATGCAGTGGCACTTCAGAACTTTGTGTTGTGTCTGAATGCTCCTTACATCCTGTCATCGGATAGTTTGTAACTTTAAATACACTGCAAGTGTTTCAGATGCTCTGGTAGTTTCAGAAAGACTCAATATACCCCAATACCTGCAATAAATCAGTACTGCAATTGAACACTGCAGCTAATTACACTCTCTTCCACTACAGGTTGCACAGAGCATTGAGGATCATCATCAAGAAGTAATTGCTTTCTGCCGAGAAAAAGGTTTCCATGGTTTGGTTGCGTATGACTCCGATTATGCCTTGTGCAACATCCCTTACTATTTCAGTGCCCATGCCCTAAAACTGAGCCGGAATGGGAAAAGTCTCACCACAAGCCAATACCTAATGCATGAAGTTGCCAAGCAACTGGACCTGAATCCAAATCGCTTTCCTATTTTTGCTGCTCTTTTAGGTAAGTGAAGTAATAAAAAGAGCTCGGTGCTGCCGGTCAGACTGATTTCAGTTTGTATTAACTGTGTTAAAACCTCTATGTGTAATTCAACAGAGCATCTAGGGAAAGATATCCCTTTGTTCCAGACATTCCTACTACACTTGAGGTGGGCCAGATGTGTTTGTATGAAGCCAGGCGTGCTGAATATGTAGAGAAATATGAGCAATGCAAATTGAGGTTGTCTAGAAACGAGAAGAATTCTGCATAACATCTATGAAGTGAAGGTGTTTGCATTGCAGGGGTTGTTTAAATTTTTTTCTCAGAAATGAGTATTGGACAAATATGACAGCATGTTGTATTTGTGTATCAGAGATATAGTAAATAAATTGAGTGAAACTCTACATTTCTGAAAGCACAGGCAACCAGCATCTTACCATTCCATTAGTTTTGTTTGGATAGTTTCATAACACTCCTGCTTCTAATGCTAAACAATGTAGTATTTTTAAGGGGTATAGTTGGGAGGCACTTCCATTGACATCTCTGCTAAATGGGACAATTTTAACACAGTGGTAAGACAATAGCTGTGATACTGGGTTGGAGGAGTGAATTAAATACTAATAAAGTTGAATGAATTAAATCTATATAGAACAGAGTTCCAACTTTTTGTGTATATATATATACATGCACAGGGTACTCATGTTCTTGATCTCATCATACTGAGAAAAAAAAAGAGAACTGGATTTTCTTTTTATGTTCTCAGTGACTCTTAGGTTTGGTTACATGATAGAAGAATAAAACTTCTCATACAAAAACTGTGAATGGGAGAGGCTCTGTATTCCTGCTTTAGCATACTAAAATATTGGTAGTCTTTAATATGAAATTGTTTCTAATCCAGGCAAGTACTTTCCATGTTAAGAGTATATCTTACAGTAGAAAGCCACAAGTGTTTGACTAGTTGCAATTGCTCTTTGTTGGTGTACATATCTATATCTATGAATTTTCTTATACACCTGTCTGCATGGCTGTATGAAGAAATGGCAGATCATTGGCTAAGCTGCAATTTCAAACAAAAACTCTGTGTAAATTGCATGACAGACTACTATTGCTAGGCTTTGTTTTAGAGGCTATAAATAAGTTGTTGCATGCCAATTGAGTGAGTAAGAATTACTGCTGGAAAAGCAGCTTCACAGTTGCAGATAGGCTTTATAGAATTAATGTGGAGTATATGGGAATGACATTGTTTTAACCTGTCACAGAATTACAGCTGTATGGCCAGTTAAGGCATTGCTTGGTTCTAGGAAAAGGTAGATGAAAAATACTGTGGTGAATTTTTTTGCAGTTTTATGCAAGAAGTGCTTGAGTATTTTTCTCTCTCCATATATTCTACAACAAAGTATTTTTCAGCTTGCTCTTAGGAGAAACAAATTTGAGGTCATTTCACATGCTTACTAGAGAGATAACTTTGTAGCCTTTTTTTCTTTTTCCCAAATTAGTACAAAGGTTAAAAAAACCCCAAACCACACAATTCAGCTACAAGTGTAGCTTTTTGTATTCTTTTGCATTTCTTTTGCGTGCATATCCAGTGTAAGTAGAATAAAGTATATGGAAGTCAAGGTTAGAACAGAAGGTACATCAGAGGTGCTTTTTGATGTGGATTTTTTTAATATATACATATTAATAATTACTAGGAAACCTATGTATTTGGTGATACAAACAATGATTATATGAGTGTACAACAAACAAATACTGTTTGACTTAAAGTAGTGGCAACGTTTTTAAACATTTGCAACCTTAAAAAATTAATTTACTGTATTTCTAAAATACTAAATGCATATAGGCTCATAATTGTGTGTACTATGGCATATGTTTAAAGCAAGGTAGCTCATTCAGATAAAAAAATGTTATTTTTACTGAATATCTGAGGGTGTGTCTGGCTTCACAGGTAATTTGTTCTTGCTCCTGTTGCCTCTTGGAACCTGATAATTAGAATCAAGAGAATCACAATGGGAAAGAATTAAGTGAGCTCTTGAATGCACAGGAAGGCCTATGAATTGGTTACATTACTTTTCTGCTCTGAGTACATCAGTGTAACTCCCCATGGTAGTAGTTTGTTTAGGAATAAATTAGCATATACTGACATAATTGCAGTTAAGCTGCTGGTTTAATGTTTACAATTACAGAAGGCCAAAACTATTATAATAGCTGTATCAGTATTCAGCTTTAGCTCTGCAAATCTGTTTCCCTGTATATGGAAAACTCAGACTTCTTTGTTTTCAGATACTCTCCTGTCATTAACTTCAAGGGTCAATTTGTGGATGCTGAAAAGAGAAAAAAATCTTGAATGGGCCAAACATTCAGCAGTTGGAGGAGCCTGAAGAACGACACCTAACTGGTCAATTTAAAAACGTTTTCAATGACAAATTATTTGGGATGGAGTCATGTTCAGGGATAAAGTATTCCAGCAAAATATTTTTCTTGCTACCAACTAGGCAAATTTTTAAAGATGACTTTCTGAGAAGGTTATGTATACACTGCTCTCACTTGGCTTGTTTTATACCTTTTTTTTTTTCTAATTACAGCTTTTAATGCAGAAGGGATTTGTAGTTCTAGCTTTGTAATATAAGGAGAAGCCTTGTCATGGGTTGTTAGAATGTGACCAAAATACTGTGTCCTTCGAGAGTGTGCTCTTAAGAAGTTCTATCCTAATTTCTCTTTATGTAAACAGGGAGTTGATTAGGCATATTTTGTAAATTTTGACTTGAATCCTTTAGAATTATTTTAAAAAATAAAATAAAAACAAAACACCAAGCTTCAACAGTAGAAAAACAAACACAGTGTGAAGTATTGGACTGTAATTTAGTGAACTCTTTAGAAAGGGCAGTGGTTTCAATTAGTATCTAATTGCCTTAAAAAAACCTAAGGCCTACACTATAATAAGCCATTAAAATCAGAAAAAATCAATATATGTTGAGGTTGTTCAGCCAGGTCAAGAAATAGAGGTTGCTTATATAACGTTGATCTCTTTCCCACTGTGACAATACTTTGTAATGTGTTCAGTTATGTAGACTCAATCTGTTTTTCAATAAAATCTTAGAACTACATAAGGTAAGTAGAGGCATCAATTTTTATTTGACTGCAGAAGACATTGCTGCACTTCAGCTTCTTAAATTCTATAATTCAGTATGTGAGAATTGATCAAATGGTCAGACTCTCTTATGTGTGTGTTCAAGGGTATGGAATTATCTGAAATGACAGATGGAGGCCAAACAAGATTGAGGTTTTGGTGAAAGGGAGAGAAGGTCTGACTATTTTAAAAGGTAATCTTAGCATCTGCAGGAGTAACAGTTATCACAAAACTGCCTTCGTGGTCTGGCTGTGATTGATTTCTTCAGACCTGCATTATAAAGGCTGTGTAATCCTGTCTTGATTTGATTAGATGAGAAAGAATGTGGCTGTTATATACCAACTTGTTGAATCTTTCTGACATGAGTTTAAAATTTAGTTCCTAATGAATAAAGATTATAATGTCTACTTGCTGGAGATAGCAGCAGGAGGTGAAGTATTGATTGGACACAAAGACATTTCCTCTCTTAAGAAGGCATCTTGTAGTTGCCAGGCAATGGACAGCTTTCTTGGTTTTCACATGAGAGCATTAAAAGCAAATTGAAATGTTTTACAAGCAAAATATTAAACATTTTTTTATTGTATTCAAAGAGTTCTTTGAGTAGGTGAGGGTTCAAGATGTTGTCCAAACTCTGACATTTCAAAACCAAAAAAGCTGTCAATGTAACAGCAATGAGAAGTATGTATTCACTGCTAAGCTCTGCTCTATAAACCAGATACTGAAAATATTCTGAAGTTTTCTACAAGAAGTCAAGTAATACATTCTGTTTAGTTCTTTGTAAAGATCCACAGACCCTGAACCTTGTCATTGGTTGGTTAGTTAGTCCTTGATTAATTAAAAAATTTGAAATATTTCCTAGTAAGATTTTTTTACTGTTTGGTTTTTTACTTTGTGAGCGTAGTGTGCTCTGGGAAAAAGAACCAAACAAAACCCAAGCAAATTAACTTTCATTTGGTGTGAGCAGCTTGGTAAATATAGCCACTATCTCTATTCATTGAAACTACTATAGAATTTCCTCATTACTTTGATGTTGCCAGCCCAGGCTACTGGCTGACCTGGTTAGGTCAGCAAAGAAACTTCAGGAATTGGGAACCTGCTAAGTGTCATTGGAGCTGCCTGAGTTGCTGAGGGTTAGTTCAGGCTGCCTGGTGGCTTTCTGCTTGGCCTGTGCTGCAGGATGGAGCACAGATTCCAGAGGCAGCTCAGTCATGGCACATGATGGGGGGCAGGAAAGGCTTTACCAGCTTGTGTTGGAGAGCAACAGAGTGTGGTCTCAATTCACCTGCATTGTGGATCCCCTAAGAAGGGACATGCAATCTTGAGGCTGACAGCACGTGTTGTGACTGGCTCTGTTGCCTCTGTAAATGAGCTGGGTCTCATGGAAGAGCGCTCCTCAAACAGAGGGAAGTGTATCTTGCTGCATTGGTGGAATGCTGATTAGATTTTTCTGGAGTAACAAAAAGATCACCTGCAAGTTTAATCTTTCTTTGTTAATCCTATTGATTGGGAATTAAGTGCTTTTGGCAAGTTTTGTTTTGCTGCATGTAGAAACAGTAGGTAGTGTTTTACAGTGTACTTAAATAAAGTTCTGTATTATGTTCTAGGTAATCATATTCTACCTGATGAAGATTTGGCTTCCTTTCATTGGAGTTTACTTGGTCCAGAACATCCACTAGCTTCACTTAAGGTACAAACATAACTTCAGGCCATTAAGCTGAAATCAATCATAATGGTTATTCAGAGCAATGTAACAGGTTGATTCACAGCAGCTATGCAAGGCTCTTGTTCTTGTGGACTTGGATAGATTTTGGGGGTTTTGAGACAAGTAACTCAAGTAATTGTTGCCTAATGCTCTTAGGTTACAGTATCTCTGTTCTGCTGCTTCATCACACCTGCTTTGTGCATCTGCCAAGCAGACAGCTATAAAAGTGACACTGGTCACATCAGAGAATGGGATAATAGTGACCTTTCTTCCTTGAAAAATCAATTTGCTTTTTCTAAATTCTGTGAGACTGTTTTGTTTATAGCTACAACAGAAACAGGTGGGTTTTCCCCCCTTCTGTTCAAAAGTTGATTAAGCAAATTGTAACTTTTTAAATTTGCCATCAGTAAAAAAAAAAAAAAAATCAGATTCAAGGTTTTCAGGAGGGTTTTTAAGGCTTGTTTAGTGAACAGCTGTGACAATCTGATGTTCCTCTCATCCCCTGTTTTGCTGCTGCTCCTGTGTTTTAGAAAGGTGTCAGCACGTTGTGACAAAACAAAATACACACATGTGTTTGCTGCTACCTTGTAAAACTTAGGGTGAAAAGAAAGACTGAAAAGAGTGTGGCTGTGTTTTTAAATTTTAGCTCAAAAAATTGTTTATATAATAGTTGAGGTTATCCCTGCTCACTGCAGGGGAGCTGGACTAGATGACCTTTGGAGGTCCCTTCCAGCCCTAAACATTCCATGATTCTAAAAGGATAAAATGTAGGACCTTCCTCAAAGTGGTTGATAAGCTTTCTGATGCTCAGAATGCTTTTCAGTGGTTTATGCTGAGTAGACTTATTTTACAGCCAGTTTGGAATATGACTTCAGACATGTAAACCTTCTGAGAAGCCTTCTAAATACACACTGAATTAGTTGACTAGAATGAAAATCATATACCCATTTTTTTTTAGAAACATCTTTGCTTCTAGATTTACATTTTCAGTGGAGACACCAATTGGGCTTTGTAGCTGGCATCCTGAGGAAATGAAATTTGTTTCCTTAGGATGTCACTGGGCTGTCTTAGGCAGCCCTCCCTGTATTTGTTTAATCTGTTGGACCATGTTGATCAGATATGAAAGCAGTTCCCATTTGACTGTTAAGGTTTCTGTGAAAACTGATACACTGTTATCAGTGAAAAAGACCCAAATTAGTGCCCCTAGTGATGGAAGAGGCTAGCACAACACATGATGTGTTTAATTGCACAGCAGCTTGATGGCCAGTTGTTAAGTATATAGCCCCAAACTAACCATGGCATTTCTGCCTGCTGGCTGATAATGATATCAGAGAGAAGGAAGAAGGGCTAAAGGAAAAATGACATGAGTCTACAGGAAACCACTCTTTATTAGTTACTGGTCATGGACCTAGGTTTTTGGGTTTTTTAGCTTCAGTTTCAACAGGGCTCATGGCTTGAAATTACAACTTGTTTCATTAACTTATTAATTCAATTTGACAATTGTGTCATTACAGGTTTCTCTGTAGAGACTTCTGTTAATTGTATATATGCAGAAAGCAGTATTTATTGTAATACTATTTTTTTCAGGGTTTTTAATAATATATTAGCCACAAGCTTGATAGCAAGTAGGTGTTTCAGAACAGTTAGAAAAAGTGCAGGCTGTCAGGAAAAATGGAAATGGGGCTTGGAAAGGAGCTGTTGTGATTGTGCAGGATGTCATTCCTGGGCTATACTAAAAAACTTAGCTTGGTGGTGTCTATTTAGAGTTATTGTTGGGTATTCTCCATACTTGAGAACCAAGGGCTCTAACTCCACACCTCATTCAACTTGGGAGTTAGAAAACTTGTCACTGTGTAAAGATGTTAATCTCTTTAACTAAGACATTATGGTATTGGACATCAAAACCAACATCACTTCCCAATGGCTTGTTCTGTTGCTCTTTGGTGAGAACCATGCCAGTTAATAATGTACATTTTATTCAGCATTCTTTCTCAATCTTTTATTGCAATTTAGCAAAATGGTTCCTATTCCTAAGAGAGAAGCTTTGCTAGTTCACCAATTAAAAGGTGTGACTTTAAAAAGAAACTTAGTCTTTGCTGATAGAAAATCGAGGTGTCTGTTTGGGGTCAACATAGTGAGGTGAAAAAAGGTAAAATTGAGGAACCTGTGCTTCTTATTTTAAAGGGATGTGAAATTGGTGTGTTCATCTAGGAACAGCAGAGTAGAAATGGGAAAAAGAAAGGGAAATGGAAACTTTATTTCACATCTAGAAGGAAAGGAACCTGACAGAACAGCTTTACATGGAAAGCCATGACACTGCAGCTGATTGGGACCTTGTCCAAGTGTCCCCAAGTAAGCAGATAACACATTTAATACACATGTAGAACTGTGCTTGCCTCCTGTTACCTAACTGAGAGCAGAGTTCACAGAAATAACGACCTGAATCAGAAGCTGAAACAAGGAAGTTGTTGATAGACTTCTTGAGAATTAATTTGACCAACTAGACCTTATTTGGAAGCCAGCATTACACTACTATTCAGTGGTGTACTTTGGAATTTATCTTTAAGACAATTCAGTTCATATTCTGGGTAAGCTTGTTACAGTATGGAGCTTCAAGAGCAATGTTTAATGCCATCAGAATGGTATTAGGAGAGCAGTTTCTTATCTCTGGGATGAATTAGTACCTGTTTGGGAGAATGTACCACTAAAGAAGTGCTGACTCTTTTTTCATAAGGTAACCTTAGAAACAAATCTCAATAAAACCTCACTTTCCGAAAGAGTGCACAGGGAAATCTAATCTCTGTGGTTGTTTCCCCTCACTTAAGAGTGGCAAACAGAGATGCTTCCAGAAAGCAATCCAAAATATTCAGGTTAGGCTCCTTCTCTGAATTGCTCTAGGAAATTCCTGACTTTCTCTGTTGACTTCAGAGAGTGTCTTACAGAGGGAGGCTGCTGTGCCAAGTTGGTGCTTAGGTAATTTGCTGCTCAGTTCAGAATGGTGGTACTTCTAAGATACACTTAAAGTGTCTGTCTGGTTGGGTTTTTATTGATGCTGAGGGTCATCATGCAGGTCAGAAAAGACCTCAGGAAGTCATCTACTCCAACCTGCTGCTGAAAGCATGGTCAGCCCGAGGTCACAAGAGGTTGCTCAGAGTTTTGACTAGACTAGTCTTGAAAGTCTCCAGGGTAGTAGACTGCACAACCTGTCTGGGCAGCCTGCTCTGTGGTTTGACAGTCCCAGAGGTAAAGATGTTTTGTGTTGCATACAGTCTGAACCCATCTTGTTTCAGGCTATGAGTGTTGTCTGTTCTTCTGCAGTGCACCACTGTGAGGAGCTTGGCACCATGTGCTTGATCTCCTTTTCATAGCTATTGGAAAGATGCTCTTGGGTATCCCCAAAGCCTTGTCTGTGCCAGGCTGAATAATCCCCTTTCCGTCTACCATCTCCATCTCTGGAGACACTTAAGACCCGCCTGGATCTGTTCCTGGGTGACTTGGTCTAGGTGATCCTGCTCGGGC
>JAOEGS010014445.1:25071-37655 GCA_025447755.1 Corythornis vintsioides
CTCGGGCAGGGGGGTTGGACTAGATGATCTTCTAGGTCCCTTCCAACCCCTAATATCTATGAATCTATGAATCTCTTCTTATAAAGCAAGTGGTCCAGTGCCTGAGCTTTGCAGGTTTGAGAGGATTTAAAGTCAGCCACAAAACTTTGTGCCTCTTCACAAACCTTGTCATTAGAGCACTACAAGCTTATAGGATGAAATGTTTTTAACATTCAAAGACTAATACAAGAACCAAGCAGTTTGGATGTGATCTCTAATAGAAATTACCAGGAAAAAAACAAGCCCAACCCTAAACCTAGGCAATTTGTTGTAGTATTCTTCCTATCTTCAGCCTTTTCCCTCTCTGATAAAAAAAAATGTTCCATGTGTGTCACTTCATAGTAACTGAATGTTCAAGGTCTCTTTTATAATGCTTTGAAAATAAAACTAAATTGATTATCTGTTTGCAGCAGGTACAACAGTAAATGTTGTAAAACATTTAAAAGTCTGTTCTTTTTCCATAAAGCATTTTTGCAAGTTTTATCAAAACTAAGAAAGTTTTGTGTTGTAGCTTCTGGGCTTGTAATGTTGCTCTTTATTTTGACAAAGAATTAATTTCCTTTACCCTCTTAATCTTTTCAGACTGCATTGATAAGTCTCTTGTGATTTTTGTCAATTTTTTGTAATGAAATTGAAGTAGTCCTTTCACAACTAGTGCTTTCTGACGTGACCTCTTCCATGTGTGTCACCCACCTCCACGTTTGCCTTTCCAAAACTGTTTATCTGGGATGTTGCTTGTCTGAAACTCTCATGTAGAGGACAAGTTAGAAAAATAGCTTCTTGGAAGAAATCTCTAAGGAATTTGTGACATATGAGGCAGATTTTGCTCTGAAATGCTTTGTGTGCAACTAAAATTAAGGTTTCTGGAACTTGTGCTATGAAGTCTTATTTCCCATACACAGAAGTAAGACTTAGCCTGTATTTTAATGCACAGTGTTAGAAACATTCTTAATGATTCAGACAAAATCTACAATACTGGATTTCTGGAAGGTTCTAAAACAAATAAAATATTCTATTTTTTACTATCAGGAAAGTACATCTTATTTCTCCACTTTTCATTTCTAGCTTCTGTGTAGGTCATGACATTTTTAGTTTTGAGGGTGTTCTCACATCTGGGCTGGATGGTAAGAAGAGGACTTTAAGTCTCACTTGAGTTTCATGTTTCTAGGATCTGAGCTGAACATTAGTGCTAGAGTGATATGATTTCTTCTCAACACTTAACAGTTTATTAAATATTACTGGTTTGGAGATAACACAAAAGTGATGATTGCTTACACCTTTCATCCTCTGATTTTTCAAGCAGAGATTGCAGAAACACTTAGGTAGTAATACAGGGTTTCTCCAAGGAACTCTGCAGAGAGCTCATCTAACATGATACAGCCATGTTATGATTCAGCAGCTTTAGAGATGTGTAATTGTTCCACATTCACATAAAATGGTAGGTGTTCATAAACCAACTTTGATTACTAGGGAGAAGAAAAATCGATTGCTTCTGCTTGCTGACTGGGTGCAGAATTAAATCACCAATATTTGTGACTTACTTATGTAAGCTTACACACAAATGTGAGCAATATTTAGTACTGTTGCATATATTCAGAATACACACTGCTGAAAATTTATAATTTCTTACTGTCTGTAGCAAAAATAATTACCATGCCACTGAACAGAACTGTTCTTAATTTAGGCTCATAGTGGAGCTCATCTTTAGTAGAGAATGACTAGGTACAGAATGAATATCCTGGCATTTGTAAAAAGTAGACGTTAGGAGGACGAAATTAATTAAAAAAAAATAGGAATCTGGGCAGAAATTCCATGGTCTAAGCATGAAGAAGACAATCTAAGAACTTGCATAATGAGTGGAGCATGTAAGGGTAGGGGAAAAAAAATTACATATGGCAGACTATAAAATAGTGTTTGTGGTACAGATTTCCAAGTTGCAAAGATAAAATTAATGAAGTATTAATCATAATTTTTCATAAATATTTCTGACAAGGCTGAATTGCAGTGTTTTCTAGTGAAGTATACCTCGTATAGAAAGCAAGCATGAAGATTTTTCATTTTTTCTCATACCTTAAAAAAATAGAACTGTTAAATAATAATCTTTCAGGTCTTGAATCAACTGAATTTTACAAATGGGCAGATTAGAATCAGTTAAAAGCAAAACCCTGGTGTTTCAGAATCATACAGAGATTGCGGACAGAATTTTTAAATATTCCTTAGGCATCCCCTAAAATTTAGGACACTTCCTAAAGTGGCCCATTTCCTGCTTCTCTGTGTTCACAAATGCCTGTGGCTGAGTAGTTCTTCAGACCCAGGTAGCAGCAACACTCACATCTTTTCTTATTTGTGGTGGTCCACAGTGGTTGCTTGACCTGAAGTTTCTACACCCCATATATTGTGACAGAGTGCATTTAAGAGCAGTAATTTCCATGGCTATATGCTGAATAATCCTCGACTTTTCAGGAGAAGCCTACTGAGTGTTAAGATGGAAGTTCTGGTTTCCAGAACTGTCAAGCTCCCCTCCTTTTTCCATGTGGACACCAGAAGGGATGGGGCTAAAGAGCTGACTCTAGAAATTCTGGTGCACCACACCCATCTGCAGCTGTTGGTTGCTGAGCTGCAGGACCTTTCCTCTACAGGGGCTTTGGACACTGTCCCACAAAGTTCTTCCAGCTCTTCTTACTACAAACACGTCTTTTTCTACAGAATCCAAAGTGACTCTTAACCTTTTCAAACCCATGGTCTGATTTCAGTGACCAGAGAATCAATGGGAATTCATCATTTTCCTAACAACTTGAGTGGACTGTACCATGGACTCTGACTTGTAGACAGACCTGTGGTCTGTATGGGCTCAGGTCATAACCTTGAGGGAAACTGAGGAAATACCTGCATTTAAGTGCATCTTTCTCATCCATTTGAAGTAATTGGTGACTATGGGAGGTCAGATAGATCTGTCACTGGAAGGTGAAACATTAATTATTTTAATGCTGGAAGTTTGTAACTATCTTACCAATGGAATTATCTTAATTTCTTCTGTGTTTGCAAAAAGGGTAAGCAGCCCTTTAACCGTGTTGATGATTAAATGCTTCAGAATTCAGAATATAAACTGTGTCAAAATGAAATACTTCCTGGCATATGTGTGTATGTATATACATATATAATGGATGTATCCACGTTAGAGAAAGCATTTTCCACTAGAGGATAGGTCCAACTAGAAAGCAGTAAGATAATTAGCACTGTTGATCTTGATTGTTGTTGGAGCTGATACTTAACCAGCCAATGCTTACATAGAGGGGAGGTTTCACATGCACTGCTATACTGTAGATGAAAAACACAGCTCATTATTTAAGTTATAAACAAGGTGGAATGCCTAAAAAGACAAAATCTTGTCAGGATAGCATTTGTTGAATATATTTTCAAGAGATAAAAGGTTATAACTCCTGTGTAGCTGAAATATTTTGGGCTATGCTGTTATTTCATACTGGTCTGCGTGTTTGTTTGTATAGGTACGTGCTCACCAGTTAGTTTTACCACCCTGTGACGTAGTGATCAAAGCTGTAGCTGACTACGTCCGTAACATTCAGGACACCACTGATTTGGATGCCATAGCAAAAGATGTTTTTCAACATTCACAGGTAAAATATATTAAATATATAATATATATTGTTTTGGTTTGCTTCCTTTTTGGTTTGGTGGAGTTTTTTGGATGATTGGTTTGGGTTTTGGTCTTTTTTTTTTTTTTTTTAAAACCATTTGTGCTACACAATGTAGTAGAATTATACTCTCTAAAAATAATGGTTTGCATCAGTTGATAATTCTTGGTAAATTTGCAGTGCCTTTAGCTAATTTCACTTTCCACACTTTGCAAAGGTAAAAATACTGCATTTACCCTCAGTGCTTTAAATTCCCAAAGGGATTTTTATCCTGGCTCTGTGCACTGTCACTGAGAATCAGTGATACGTGAAGGGAGTATTTCCAGGCTTTATCCTTGTGTGGATTGATGTTGTACTTGTAGTAGTGCTTTAATACTCAAGGCTCCATAGGCATTAGTACTGTGTGTGGTGTACAGTATGTGTTAACTACTCTACAGTACAGTGATGTCCTGTAGATGGTGTGCCTGGATTTACTCCTGACAGATCTTTTTTTTCTATTTTAGTCTAGAACAGATGACAAAGTTACTCGATTTAAGAGAGCAGTTGCATATTACTCAGCAACTAATAAACCTATGCCATTTCATCCACCACATTACCTAGGTAAGTAATGAAAGAAATAAGGCTTTTCATTTTCACTAAAACCTTGGATAGCCCTAAATCAGAAATTGTATTATTAGCAAGCTCTTATTAAAATGTTTATATTCTCTGGTAATTTTCAGTGAATATGAGCTTTCAAAAGAAGGTTTGCATAGGCTATGGGCAGAGAATGTGTTCTTTCCCCTAAAAGAAGAGAACAACCAGGACTGGCTTTCCTCTTGGCTGGTGCTGCATCAGTTCTAGCATTAGGACACTTGAGAGTGTGGTGGTGCAAACAACTGAAATCTGGTGCCTGGTTCTAATCATGAAGAGTTTCTATTTCTGTTCCATAAAACATATTTTCTGTTTCTCAAGAATTTCAGTTACCATACTGGTATCCTAATACAATTTCTTTTTTCATTCTCATTTTTGGGGGGTGAGGTGTGGTTATTTGCATTCAAAGACCTACGTTAAAAGGCTTTAAGGCTACTTTAGGTTAAACATTCAAATGATAGAAAGTTCCAGTATTATATGTCTGTGTGACATTGTTTTTTCTTCTTCATTATGATATTTCTTGGGCTTTCTTTTAAGCTTCCTTTGATTTTCAGAGAGAATAGAAATGTGCAGTAATGAGATATACAAGGAACTGAGAGAAGATGAGACAAGTAAAATAGATTTCCCAAGCTACAAGTATTTGTATTAAAAGGCAAAAATGAATAAAACTGACTTAAAGGCATATTAGAAAGCAGTAATGCCTGCAGAACAAGAATAAATAAACCATAGAAGCAAAAGGATAAAAAAAAGGGTAATATTTGTGTCAAATAGTGAGCGTTTTCATGAGTGTTTGATTTTATATTTTTGGTTTGTTCTTATTTTTTTTTCTGCTCTTCCCCATTTGTAATACAGCAGCCAGACCAAATCAGTTTGGTATGCCTGGGATAGTGCCACCATATGTTCCTTCTCAGATGCTTAACATTCCACAGACCTCACTACAAGCAAAACCTGTGGTAAGTACAGCCCTGTGCCCTTCTCCTTGGGAGAAACTCATCAAATTAAAATCTAGGTGGGAAGTTCTATCTGGCTTTTTTTATCCTGGGTGTTCACTGATTGAATTTTAAGTATGGAACTGTAGTGGTGCTACAGCCTCTGGTAGAACAGTCTGAGGTGGCTGAGATTTAATGTATGCATTTGGAAAATACCACTTGATTAAACAATGTCTTCTGTTCTAAAATAAAAGCCTTTTTGTTACTATTACTTAAGACAGATCACTTTATTTTAGGCCCAGCAGATGTCTAATCAGGGTGGGGCCCAAGGTCAGGGTCCATACCCATATAGTCTCTCTGAGCCAGCCATCACCTTGGAAACAGGTGGAAAAAGTCTTTCTGAGCAGAACAACTACAGTAACATTCCTCATGAAGGAAAACATACACCATTGTATGAACGATCTTCTCCAATAAATCCAGCTCAGAGTGGGAGCCCTAATCATGTGGATTCAACCTATTTTCCTGCCTCTTCTACATCTTCGTCCTCTGACAATGATGAAGGCAATGGAGGTGCAGTGAAGTAAGTTGTTGGTTTGGGTTTTTTTTCCATGAAGATTTAAAAATCAATTTACTTTATAAATGAGTTTTTTCAGCAGCATCCTGAAAGGAAGAAACCTGCAAATTAGTGATACAATAGACCTGGAAAAAAATAGGTTTAGGTCAGTGTGACTGCAAGCACATCCATGGCTCACTCTAGCTGCCTTGTTCCTTAACAAGCACAAATTCAAACTCAAATAATGTTGAGTGTTTTTTCACATCTGCCCTTCTGTTTTATTGAAAGAAGGAGAGTCAGATTTTTGGTAAATGTCATAAAGCTTTTGAGTTCTTTGTATAAAATAAATATTTGCAATTCACAGTATAATTCATTAAAATGTACCTAAAAGCTATGAAACTTCTGATTTTGTGATGTCTACGGTTCTTAAATTTTGGAATAATATGTCTTTGAAAAGAAACCTGGTGTGAATGTCAGAAATTCCCCATTTAGGACAGTGACTGAAGGGCCCTCATCAAAAGACTACGTGTGGAACAAAGCTGTGAAACTGGTTGTGCTCTGCTCTCATGTGCCTTGTTTACTGCAGAAGCATTTCTGACTTCACTAGACTGTTTGTCTCTCCTTGACAATAAAGTTTTGCAGACTTTCATTTAATTATTGCATCCTGACCTAGAAAAAGGAAATTTGAACAGAGGCAGTTGTGTTTATCTTGTTAGGTGTAGTGGCTCCCTGTGTGAGACTCAAAAGCCTGTGGCTCTAGCACATCTGTGATTGCCTTTCCAAGTGTGAGGTTGTGTGTAATAGTACATTACTCCTGGGTGATACGTTCTGAATGTGTCTATGGTTATGCTTAATGACTTGGACTTTGCTTTTTTGAAGCACTTGAAAGACTATAATGTGTTTTACTTAGTAAATTAAGTTTGTATGGCTTCCATGCAGTGTAGAACTGGAAATGAAATGATCCTATTTTAGAAAAAAATACAATATTTTAATTTTTTTTCTCCAGTATTTTTGAGAGCAACATTTATGTATGGTTTGGAGAAATAGTTTTCTAACTGAGGGAGACTACTTGGCATAGTGACAAATACTTAAAGTACAATCAAGAAGTTTTTCTGCATGAGTATTATTCAGTTGTATAGAGCTTTTAAATGCAATTAGAAATCAGTTTAATATGATCTTTTCCTTTCTGTTCTCCTTAGCCATGTCAGTGGGAACAAAATAGGCTGGGAAAAAACAGGAACCCAGTCAGAAAGTCAAACACGTGGAGAGCTGGGAGACCAAACTAAGGTAATGCAAATTCCAACCACCACAATTCCTCCTTTTGTAATGGAGCTTTACAGCAAACTGTAACTTGAGTTTTCAGTCTTCACCTGTAGGACTTTTTTGCAAACTTCTACACACTTTCATGAACTACAAAAACAACATCTTTAAAGTACAGTAAGAAGATTTCTAGGAATATTGCAGCATAAACATAAAAATTAGGTTATTAGAAAATATTAGATATAAAATAGAAATCAGTGATGTGTTTATTGTTATTGGGTAACAATATAATCCTTACATATTGCTATCCTTGTTTGTAGTGAATATTTTTTATTATTTTCCCTCAGGGGTATAGTAGTCTTAAGTGTCCACTGGTTCAGAGTCCATGTCATGTAACCTACCATGTAGTGAGAACAGCTCTAACACTAGCCACAGACCATTGTAGGTGTATGTAAAGCTCAACTGAGGCATAAAAATCCTTTATAACTGCCTGGTATGAATTTCACATAATACATACTAAAGTAGCTCTGTGGGACCAGTTAGAATGTATTGCTACTTAACTAAGTAAGGATTGGATAACTAAGCCTTTGATAAAGACTTAACATTATCCTATTAAATTTCTTCAAGTTTTAAATCCATTGTCAATTGTGTGATGGTTTCTGTCCCAAGTTTGAACTGTGTTCAAAATGAATGTTCAGAGCAGTTGCACACAGATGTACACCAAGTGTTAATTTTGTGTCAAAAAAAACCCCCATCACGAGTTGCTTGCACTGTAGACAGAACATTTTCCCTGTACCTTTGGCATAGAAATTCCAATAAACTGGGGCTTTGTGCTTAAAATATCAAACTGATGATTTCATCCATCGGTGGTTATTATTTTTGCAGGCTACACCCCTCATGATAACTGTATCTGCCTGCTGATTAGTCATCATATGCAAATGCTAATTTGACCTATTGCATCCCTTTCTTCTCCCTGTGCTGGGTGGGTCCCAGCTGCAGCCCTGCATGTGCCCTGCAGAAGGGGGGGGGAGTGGCTGGAGCAGAGGCAGGGGTGGGACAGGCTGTCTTCATACACAGAATTAGAGCTGGAGAAGCAATGTTCCCAGTATATCCATGATGCACTCCAACTTACATGCTAACCATTGACTGTATAAATGCTTTTGAGCTTTGCTTACCAAGTTTTTTTTAATATCAAACCACTTCTTCATCCTTCAGTAGCAGGAGAAGACAGTTGAATCTGCTGAGCATGACAGGGAGGATTCTGAGTACCTTTTGTAGATGAACTGATTTCCTAGAGAGGTATATATTAATTTATTTTTTTTTAAGTATTTCCTGAAGATTTCAATGGAACGAGCTATGTGAATTTCTGAGGTAATTTAAAGTGCTGAAAATCTGGCACAGATCAGGCAGGTAGCAGCAGTTTTGACACTTTTCAACTTGACTTAAATGTCAAAATTTCTTGCTTGTAGTTGTCTTGCCATCAATGTACATGACAAAGGTATACTCACCTCTTTTGGGCGGATATATATTACTAAAGGAGAAAAAAACCCAACTTTTAACTGTAGTAGTTCCTTAGTTTAGATGTTTCAGTATCACTGGAGGAGATCCAGGAGGAACCTGGGTAATGCAAATGTGGAAACCAGTGCTATGGATTGGGTTTTTTTGTCATCTTCCCTCTTCGCCCCCAGTAACTGGCAGTTCTTTTAATTGTCTTTACTGACTTTTAGTTGTTGGGAGTGATGGAAGACAGACAAAGAAAATCTTTGATTTGATAATATAATACAGATTTAATAGAGCTGTGATAGCTGTTTATAAAAACATTCAGTAGTAGTCTGTTGTGTTAGTGTTCTGAATTAAAGGTTTTAACCATTTGTTCTGGATATTTTCATTTTTTTTCTAGATATTTTCATTTTTATAAATAAAAGGAAGATTAGATTACTAACTCTAAAATAGTGTCACTAACATTCTCTTCAATTATGTGCTTAAAATGTATTCTGAAAATAATGTTACCCCTTTGAGATTTTGACAAAACTTTTTTTTTTTCCTCTTTATTAATATTTACCTTTATCTAGAAGGTTTTTTGAAATTGTGTGGCATTTCTTGGTTTTTACATGCAGATTTGTATTTTTCATATGGGCCTAAAATGAACAAGCTGAGCTTGTTTGGGCTTTTTGTATGTTAATTTTCTGCAAGATTTAATGTTTCAGATATTCTGTTTCAACTTCACTTTTAACATATTACAAAGCGTGTCACATTTTTTACACCTGTTGTGCAAACAGTCGTGCTTGATACATCATCAAGTGAATAAATATTTCAGTCTGACATGATTTTAATATTACTATAATAGTTACTAGGCCCAGAACTAATTATGAACTCTTAAGCTTTAAAAAAAGCTTTCTGTATTGAAGAGAAGGGTTTTTAGGAATGAACTTTTTTCTTGAGAGTATTTGTGAGACAAACAACATTAATGCTGATATAAGGCTTATTCACTGGGAGATATACAGTGTATTTTTATACATATTTTTCCTAGAAATTAGTGAACATTCTTAGAAATGGAATAAAGCACTACTTTAGTCTTGCAGCTGTAAAATGGTGCCATTTTCTCCTACAGTCTTCTTCTTACAAAAGGATTTTATGTTTTAAACAAACAAAACAACCCCAGACAAAACATTTACAAAGCTTTCGAGTTCAGGCACATGTTTTAAATGTTTTTAAATCAAGCTGTCATTTTTCCTGCTTCATTATGACTGTCAGTTAACCCATTCAGTTGGTAGTATCTTGGAAATAGTTAAGGTTATTCATGTGTCTTCAGTGGGTCATCAGTCCCCTTTCTGTATTGTACAATTAAAACTCAAACAATAGCTACTGTTGCTGTTTATTATGGTAAAGCTTTAACTTATTTTTATTTTTTTCAGTCATTTGCTTCTGCTAGCAAATTAGAAGTTTCCATTTTCTGCACATCTACCAATCTTTGGATAATGTATTCTATGTACTGATAAAACATGATATGAAGACTTAATATTTTCATAGTGGCTGAAAAAAGGAAATTTGCTGTTTCTCTTGGCTGATCTCCTGGTATGGTTCCATCCACATTCAAATGCACCCATTTTGTATGTTCCCTTACAGGCAGAAGGTTCCTCTAGTGCTTCTTCAGGAAGTCAGGCAGCTGATGTCAAAGGGAATCAAACCAGTAATCCACAAATCCCATGCCTGTTGTCAATGCCCACCAGAAACCACATGGATATTACTACTCCTCCATTACCTCCTGTAGCACCTGAAGTATTAAGAGTGGCAGAACACAGGCACAAGAAGGGGTTAATGTATCCCTACATCTTTCATGTCCTAACCAAGGTATGACATTTAAAAATTACATGTTGTCAAGTAATGTCTGTAAAGATAATTGTCCTTGTATTTCTGGCTGAAGAGTATAATAATTTACATCCTTTTTAATGCTTTTGAGTTTTGATCCATTTTTAGTGCTTCTGACAAATTTTTTTTCCCCATTTATTGATCTGATCTGGTACATTCCTCCAATAAATGAGATTGTTAATTAGAAGTGTTTGCTTACAAAATTAATCATTTTTCCTGAATGTATGTAGATAACTTTTCTCTCTGTGCATGTTTATCTGTGTATGTTTGTGTCTATATGTGTGCATGTGCTTTTGTATAGAGGCCATCTCCATCTAAAAACTCCTGCTTAAGTGCTTTGGTGTCTGTGCCAAGCCTTTTCACTGTTCAAAATACTTAAATTGTTTGCCCTCACAATTTGATCCTTCTCATCCCTGGTAGCTAGCCTGGCTAGGAACAGAGCAGCTATAAGAATTCCCTCCTATATAATCCTCAGGTGTAATTATAGATGAACTCTATGATGTTCTGAATTTTTGTTGATTTTGGCTTAGCAGAACATATCTGATGGCTTTTTTTTTATGTTTTGTTTGACTATTTTGTGTTTTATTAGCTTTCAGATCCCAGGCAAGCTGCAAGCATTTTAATGGGGCCTGGGATTCTTCATCTCTTCAGTGTGGCCAGTAAAAGTTACCTGAGAGGCCACATAAGGACACCTTGAAAAATAACTGGAGAGCTTTTTATAGAAACGGGCAGTGAGAACTGCTTCAGTGTGTCTGGAGGCTCCTGAGTCTGGTTTGTGTCAGACTGGGAAGGAGCCAGAGCAGTGGTGCTCCTGCACAACTGCATTTGACTTAATCTAGTCACAGGACACATTAAGTTTGTTGCTCCTTCTGAGTGCAAACAGATGAGTCCCAGAACGAGACAACTTCATCTTTTTCCTCTTCACTGTTCAAAGGCCTAGTACATCAAGGCCATTCAAAGCAGAGCATCTAGCAAAATGGTGCTGTCTGCATTCCTGATAACCTCTATTAATTTATAAATCTGTTTCAGGACTATAGGGACTGTAAGCTGGGATCTTAAATCCATAAAAATAAAACTTGCTGAATCAAAGCTGACGTTTGGATTTCCCATTTCCCATGTGTTTGTTTTGCATCATAGGTTGTATTGCTGTCATGTTCTTAAAACTTCAAAAACTATCAAAAAGTGGAAAAGGTGTGTGAAGACCATTCATGCCAGTTCTGTTTCACACTTTGCATAGTTGTACAGTCTTTGTGCACTTAAATACCACTTCATGTTTAATCATAAAATCATTTTAAATTAGAAGAGACCTGAAGATTGAGTACAACCTAACACTGCCAAGTCCACAACTAATCCTTGTCCCAGCTAAACCATAAACCAGGTCTACCCAGCTTTTAAATCCTTGCAGGGATGGTGACTCCATCACTTGCCTGGGCAGTCTGGTCCATGGCTTAACCTTTTGGGGAAGAAAGTTGTACTCATACCCCCTGATGCAACTTGAGGCCCATTTCCTCTCATCCCTTGTTACTTGAGAAAAGAGAATGTCACACCCACCTCACTACAGCCTCCTTTCAGGGAGTTGCCAGGAGGGAGAATGTCTGCCCTGAGCCTTCTTTTCTTCAGGATGAACAACTCCAGGTCCTTCAGCTGCTTCTGACAAGACTTGTGCTCTAGACCCTTCTCCATTGCCTCAGTGTCTTTCTTGGGGTGAAGCACCCAAAAGAGAAGACAGTATTTGTCATGCAGGCTCACCAGTGCTGAGTACAGGGAGACTAGCAATGCTTTTGCTGAAAAAGTAGAAAATGTTAAATCTTTAATCATGTACATTCAAGAACGACCTTAGCTATGTAATTCCCAGTTCTGTTTTTTGACCAAGTCTTCTCATAATGTTGATTTTTACAGTGTGCTTCAAAACTCTGCCCCAAAATGCCTGACTGGTGTTTTAAAACACTGTGAATATTTTTTAAAAATCATTGTCTGAAATCTAAATCAGCTTCAAACAGTCTTTTGACTGTCTAAAAGTGCATTACTATATTTTCATGTGTAAAATTATTTGCATTTGAATGCCAGTATCTAAGAGTCTCCATCTCTGGAGACACTTAAGACCCGCCTGGATCTGTTCCTGGGTGACTTGGTCTAGGTGATCCTGCTCAG
>JAOEGS010014445.1:42656-66792 GCA_025447755.1 Corythornis vintsioides
TCCCTTCCAACCCCTAATATCTATGATTCTATGAAAGTGATGTGATGTGCACATAGAATTTGTATCTGCTTGCCTCTGGCGGGGCATCCCAACTGAGAAACCAAGTGTAGTTAGGAGTGTCTTCTCCATTGTCAAAAGGAGGTTAAAGGAAAGAAAAAAAAACCAAAACATAACTATTTTGTGTCAGTGTCAACAGTTTGGGTTGTTGGGTTGGTTGGTTGTGTGTTTTCCTAACAAACAGATGAAATTGTTCTGCAGAGTGGCTTCATTCTGTTTCCTGCCTGTTTGCCGAAAGATCTAAGAAGTGTTGGTGCAAATGTATCTCATGATTCTGAGACCTGTAGCAATTAAACACATCTTTGAAAGCCCAGTCAAAATACAGCCTTTTATTTGTTCCTTTTTACTGTCCCAGGCCTAAACACCAGTGCAAACCAGTGTGATAAACCATACATGAATAACAGGGTAGTTCTGCTGGTTGTTAAAACCCATCTTACATAGCCTGGTGGCATATAAAAGCTGGTAGTAACAAAAATAGAACATGATGTTGTAGTGAGGCTACCAACTAAATATATCAGAATATTTCTCTTCATTGCTGCATGTTGTCTTTCTAAAACTTGCCCTGAGCTCTATGAAATTGAGCTATAATGCCAGGCTAGTTTTGTTCCAGAAAAGCATGAGTGCTTTGGGATGTTCTGGAGGTTCTTTTTTTAATACAGATCATCACCCTTGCCTGCCATAACTATAAAATTATCTGTAAGGCTGATAGCAGATTGCTGAAGGAGACACTGTAGCTGTAGGGACTGTCCTGGCACCAGCAGTGCGCTGTTTTCAGCCTGTAACAAAAGGTTTCTATCAGAAAGAGCAGGTCTGTGCTCCTGCAAGTGAATCTCTGCAGGCTGTAACCTGAAGCTTCACTAACAAGCTCCTTGAATCTTTCCACACTGCATAACTGGACTCTGAGTTAAGAAGGGTGCAAACAAATCTTGAGCTGTGTCAAACTTGGGGTCATTCCAAGGCCATAGGTATCATTTCTCAGTCTTTACTTTTTTTTCCCCCCTTGTTAAAAAAAAACCCTGTGTTCTGATTTGGTTGCCTTCAAACATAAAAAAGATGATTTAGCAGCAATGTGGAGTCAGTCTTTGGTGTGATGTGGTTGGAAGGGAAGCTTAGCAGACAGAAGAATAACTAACCTCTTTATAGAAAGCAGTCAAGTACAAGGCTTATGTGAAGTAATGTTTTCTAACATTTTTAGGGGGACATAAACTGAACAAAACACAAACCCATCCATATTTGAAATCTAACTTACACTTGTTTGTAAAAGTGATTTGAATAAAAAGACTAGGATTGTTCTTTAAAAACTACAATATGGAATATGTTTTTATTTATGCTCCCTGTTTATCACTGTAGGTTTTTGATCAATGACACAGATAATTTAGGGGAAATGAGCATTTTGAAATTACACTGTTTCTTTTGAAAAACAGATTTAGTTCCTTTAATTGTGTAAGAAATGAAAAATACTGATGTAACATTCCTAGTGTACACTTGATTGCAGGCACTTAATTTCTAAGTGATCACAATTAAAAGATGGTCCATACAGAGTTGAAATTGCTAATTTATTAGTGTAATCCAGAACATTGTAGCCTCAAAAGGATGCTGTTTGGATTGAAATCTCGTGTGTATAAAGTTCTAAATATTTGCTGCTTCTTAACTCAGAATGTTTTCTATTGCCATTTTGCAGTTTCACCAGTGATAATTAAAGAATGGGCTGCTTACAAAGGAAAATCTCCTCAAACCCCTGAGCTGGTGGAAGCACTTGCATTCAGGGAATGGACTTGTCCTAACCTGAAGAAGCTGTGGCTGGGAAAAGCAGTAGAAGACAAGAACAGAAGGATGAGGGCATTTTTGGCCTGTATGAGATCAGATACACCAGCAATGCTCAATCCAACTAATGTGCCCACTCATCTTATGGTGCTCTGCTGTGTACTAAGGTCAGTGTTACCTTAATGTGAAACAGAACAAGAGAAATGTTTTACTGCATAATCTCTCATATTTAACTTAGTATTAAATGTGTTGGAAGTGTTAATTCATATTTGCAACTTCACTAAGTGAAAGGGTTTGATTTGTTTTTAGAATCTTGCTGCTGGGAGTCTTAAAAGCATGCTGGATGTTCAACATTGCTTACTTTCTTCAGTCTCTAGTGGAAAAAAGTGTCTTGCAAAGAGGCCACTATGAATTAATTTACCTGTACTGTAGTCTTCAGCTTAGTAAAAAACTGAACACTTGTGGTCTCAGAGGCTGTGTTGTGAAGTTCCAAAGCAGGTCATTAGGATGCATCGTTCACACGAGCGATACCCTGCCTGTGATGTGTCAGATTCCCATTGTTACAACTGCTCATCTAGTTGAGATGATGATAACCAACCTTTGAATATGACTTCTGTACTTCAGTGTTTCGAAGAGAAAAAGTCACAAGGTCCAAAATGCTTACCTGTTTAATTTTCAGATTGCAAATTGACTGAGGAGTTGAGAGACGCTTACCTTTTTGGAAAGCGGTGGTTATTTCAGTACGACTATCTTATAAATCTGGCAGAATCCAAGGTTAGCATGTTGCACATGAACAATTTCCAGCCATTTTTGAGAGTGATAATGTCCATTTTGTCTTCGGTTCTATTGAACAACTTCTTGCCTTTTTGAGAGCTAAAACTCCTTTTCTTCTTCTCCTTGTAGGATAGTAAGTATACAAACAAAAGTAGTCCAAATGGTGTTGTAAAGCAGAGCTCCTCCCTTCATTTGGACAGCATGTTTCTCTCCTGTGACGTGTAGAAATTGTTGCTTGTTGAACATAAAACTCACTGACCAGCTAATCTGAGTAACATGTAGCTGGAAAACATGTTCACAAAGTCCTTTTACCATTGGTCATTTTTATAAAGACTGTTAATCTTTATTTTTTTAGATGTATCAGAATCCACCAGTGTTTTAAATTTTATTTTGCTGGCCTGTTCTCCCCTTCTTGTCTGGAAGCAGCATTTGCACAACTGACCAGTAGCTCTTCCATGTGAATTTAAACATAAACTTCAAATCTGTTGAGTGTTTTGGCTTTTTTAACTATTCTAGACAATAAAACAGATTTTTGTTGTTGCATTCTGGTGACTTCTGATTACATAAAATAGCATTTGATTTCCCTATTAAAGGAAGCTTCTGAATAATGATGGGCTTCCTCTGTAGGTATATGGTACAGTGGCCAGGGGTTCGTATACTTCGTCGCCAGGAACTTGATGCTTTTCTTGCCCAAGCATTGTCTCCAAAGCTCTATGAACCTGACCAGCTTCAGGAACTCAAGGTAATTCTTAACTCTAACTTAAGAAATTTACTTCAGCTGATCCATACTGTAGTGGGTGATGTGTGTGTGAATGTCTTGCTAAAAGGCTTGCATAATATCTATACTTTCCAAATTACTGATCTTCGTATTTTAAAGTGTTGCAAAGGTAACTAAAATCTTAAATGTATTCTGTGCTACAGAGCCTTTTTTCACAATAAAAGTAGTTGTCCCTTGGAAGCTTGAAATAAATGCAGTTTCCATTGGAAAAAAAACCCCAAACAAATAAACAAGAAAAACCCCTTCTTTCTTTTGTGGCCATTTAAAAATACTAACCTGAGTTACTGTTTTCATGATACGTCATTCAGAAGGGTTTTTTTGCAGCAAAGTGTAGAAATGGAGAGAGACTTGCATAATCCTGAATGGAAAAATGCAGGGAGAAAAAAAAAAGGAAAACAGTTTTAATACAGAACTGTAGAAAAAAAATTACTTTGAGGATTTTAAAAAGATTTCAAAGCTTTTGTAGTCTAATACATTACATGAAGTAAATACAACTGGGAAACTGATGGAGTTGTTTAGTGTGGTATCCTTACTGTAAATGGAGAATGTGGGTCAGTCTGTACAACATCATTTTACTCTGTGGGGGATTTCTCTGTTCAACCTTCATATGTTGCAAGTGAAATTTCCTCTTCTAGCCTTTGAGCTAAAATATACAAGGTTGGTTTTTGCTTTTATCTTGTGTGCTCTCAAAATGTATTCAAAAGCTGCTGTGCAGTTCTCTGAATGAGTGGTAGGATTTAGTCCTTTTTTTTAAGCATATTTTTCTGAATGGAAATAATTTTAGATACCTTTTTTCTATGTAGTGTATCTTAGTGTATCTTGTTTCAAAACAACACAATAAACAAGTAGCATCTAGGGGTAGGGATTTTGTCAAAGGTATCTGTAAGTTGTCAAAGTCTTGCCTCTGTCAAGGTTTGATGCAAAGAGGAGGAAACCTCATTGTGAAAATTGCTAGTCTTAGAGATCTAAGAAAGGAATTCCCAGGTAAAGTCTTTTTATCCATTCCAACACAAAAAGAAAAGGTGGAGACAAGGCCAGTGCTAAACAGCATACAATATTTTTGCTTGATAGAAATTGTTTTATTTTAAAGCATACATGAAGAGTAATAGGGATCATTTCCATGCTGTTTATTGGTTAACTGAATGGTGCAATATTTCATGCTGCTGTTGTTGTCTTCATATGGAGCAGCTGCTTCTCTTTTTGTTGAAGTCAGACAGAAAGAACAGCTGAGGTTGAATCCAGCAGCATATCTGCAAAAGGATCTAGATACTCTTTTGGATCTTAAAGGTTGCTTATGCATAAGGAAGATACTGTAGTTGAATTTTAAAATTTAATACCACGGTCTGGCAAATGTTCCCAACAAAGGGCTGATACTTTCAGAAGTAATTTAGAGAACACTGCTGATGGTATTTTCTTACACCAGAGCTAAAAATGTATTAGCTGCAAGCAAATCCTTTTTGCTTCCACCATCAGCTATTTTTCACTATTTAATTTTACATTTGTGTATATATCCTGCATCCTAAATAAAGCTGTTCTATGCATAAATATTCTTCATTAATAAGAGATGTATCTAACAGCAAATTGTTGAATCAGGGTAATAGAAAATCCCTTATAAAGGAGTTAGAAGGAAAATTGAGGAGAAAATGCTAACATTGAGCTCATTCCTGAAACTTTCTAGATAATATCTTAGCACAAAATTATTTGAAATAATTTTTAATGAAAATTTTTGCTGCAGATTTCCTGTGTCTTTAAAGCTTTTCCTTGCTCTAACTTGCTCTGGCATCGTTTGAAAAACTGTTCCACTCTATCTTAATGTGTCTAACAAATGTAAGATTCATACTTTAGACACCACATGCCACAAATTAAAGCTTAGTATTTAATTTAAAACATTTTACTGACTTCTTGATAATGAATTTAAACATGAAAATATTAGACATCATTAATATGATTAATAAGAAAATAGTTTGAAAAATAATTTATATCATCGTTTTTATTTCTCACCTCTAGAGTGGCTGGGTGGGAACAGCAGCCTTCAACTTCGAATTACATCTCATGATTACCTTATTCAATGCAATTAATTTCATTTTTTTTTTACCAGATTGAGAATCTTGACCCCCGAGGAATCCAGCTGTCTGCTTTATTTATGAGCGGCGTTGACATGGCGCTGTTTGCGAACGACGCTTGCGGGCAGCCGATTCCATGGGAGCACTGCTGCCCCTGGATGTACTTTGATGGAAAGTTATTCCAGACCAAGCTCATCAAAGCAAGCCGGGAGAAAGTTCCGCTCATTGACCTCTGTGATGGTCAGGTGTGTAGCTTCGGAAGCGTGCCGAGAGTATCGAGTGTGCCAGAGTCTCAGAAGGTCGGGTGGGGTTGGTTTGTCGGTCACTTCCTCCACATACCTCCCAACTTAGAAAAGAGAAACACGAGGTGAATGGCTAACAGGTATTTTTCAGCTCTGTTACTCCCCAGTCTCTTGTTGATGGCATTTTGATAGATTTGTAAACTGGCATCAATTGTCATTTCAGTTTTTTTCACTCTAGAAACTGAAATGTGAGTGCAGTTGTGATATAAGGAGCAACTGAGTTAAAAACTCTCTGCTTATTTGTTCAAGTACTGTCTGTTTGGAAGAAGCTAGCATGGATGTCTCAAAGGACTAAGCTGCAGTGATTTTACAGTGAAAGAAAATTTGTGCTTTCTAACATTCAGAATGTAAAGTTACTCTTACTGTCCTTGAGATGAAAGTCTTGACATTAATGGACATCTTAAAACAAAAATCTTTTTTTTTTTATAGTATCCAAATAATGCAAAGTTATTATCCAACTGTGAAAAAAATGACAATTTACTGGAAGAGTAAAACACACCAAAAAATCCCACAACTTTTTGGGATCTATGAAATCTTAGCAGGTTACCTCTTGTTTTTGACTCAAGGCACAGAGATCACAGATGACATGTTGATAATGGCTGTGGTCCCTCTCAGGCCTGTAGCCTTCAGGTGTGCTTTAGTCTGTTTACAGAGGCTTCGTTTCGTACTCAGGTTTAGGATGATGATTCTGTTGAAGGTAAAGGGCTGTATTAAGTGTTCAGGAGACTGTAGGCACAGGTTTCTCCAGAGTTCCTTTCTGGAAAACACGCTTTAGCTTGTAAACGGTTTCTGTGTTACTGGCTTCTAAACTGTCTCAGTATTTAGACTCCCATCTCTTTAATGATATATAAAGGTTTTCTTATGAACAATTCAAATATCATTGAATTATTACTAGGTAGGCAAGACAGATTACTGTAATTTTCTAGCTAGCTTTATGGTAGCTATTTGCTGTAGTTATCTACTCTTTTATTATTTTGATTTCTTCTCATGAGTTTGTTGTGTAAATGTAGCTTATACAATTGAAATCAGAATTTTAACGTTTCTTTGTGACATTCTCTTTCTTCATAGGCTGAGCAGGCAGCCAAGGTTGAAAAGATGCGTCAGAGCATCCTAGAAGGATTAAATTTCTCCAGGCAGAATCATCCTCTCCCTTTCCCACCTCCACCTGCCATGCCTTTCTATCCAGCTTCTATGTATCCTCGACACTTTGGGGCAGTCCCACCACCTCAGGGCAGGGGAAGAGGCTTTGCTGGTAAGTGATGGAACAGTGGTGCAAAACGTTTTGGTGTGAGGCGTTGCCTTGTCTTTCACATTCCCAAAACTACAGATTTTTCTGTTGAATTTCATAGGAAAAACACATAAAAGGAAGTGGTTGGCATATGCCAGTCACTGTATTTTGTCATCACTTTTATTAGCCATAGTCTTGCAATGTGGAATGTGTTGTATTATTCCGTATTTCCACTGGGATTTTTAGTAACTGTGCCAGATTAAAATATTTTTATTCTTATTGTATGAAATGGAAAAAAAGAGGAATAGATCAACACTGGATGATATGAAAAGGCTCTTACTCGCACAGTACATTGCTTCAAAACATTCATATTTGTAAATATTAAGAATGCCTAAATTAATGAACACAGTTTAACTGTCCTGTTTGCAGACAGTCTTTCATCCTCCCCACTGCTTTGTGTTTTGCTACAGTCGTTTAAGCATTGGCACCCTTGCAGTGTAAATGCCAATACAACCATTCCAGGCTGTTTCTAGAATTATTCCCTGTCTCACAGTCCCTCTGGCCCATTGGTGTATTGATACTGGACACTGGCAGTAAGACATTCTTGAGGTGCCATAACTGTAGCCATTGGAACTCATTGCTGAAAAACTACTTACAAACCTTTACAATGCTCATTAGGCTGTAGAAGTTGGGATGCCTGTTTCAAACTCAGATTCAAGGCCTGCTACTTGGATAAGAGACCTTGTGGCAGCTAAGGCAGCAGGATATCTTTGGCCAGGGCTTCCTTGGTGATGGTGACTTGCTCCCACGCAGTGTTGCCTGTAGGAGCACCGCCCTCCCTGCTGACTCCACAAGGGTGGAAGGAGACAGCAGTGTCTCTGCTAGGGGGCCTTCCCAGATGCCTGGCCCCCTCACAGCTTTTCCCCTGTCTTTCTTTACCCTGGGTCTAACAGGAGTCTATGGCTTCGGAGGCCCTTATGGGGAAACAGTAGCCACAGGCGCTTACCGGGCCTTCCGGGTGGCAGCAGCGGCAGGACACTCCGGAGCCTTCTCTGGCAATGACAGCAACAGGACTAGCAAGTTTCAGGGCGGTAATTATACCCCAAACCTCTTTTCTTAGAGCTTCTGGCAAACAGCTTCCTTCACTTTACGGTTTGGTCTGAGGCTTTCCTACTGACTGCCGGTCTCCCTTTCCCCCTAACTGTCTCAGCTCTCCCTCTCTAGAGCCTGCCCAGGCTGCTGTCCGCTCCGCTCTCCCAGGCACTCTCCCCAGGTCCCTGCTGCAAGCCCCCCTTGGCGCCAGTCTTTCTCATGCCTAGAAACCCTCCTCCAAACACAGGATAGCTGTGAAATCTATCGAGACGGTCTGGCTCCTGCGCTTCAACGCGAGGGTGGAATCTGTAATCAGCTGAACCCTGCGTGACTGCATTACCAGATATTTTCTGAGATTTGGGGGCAGTTGAGCTTTTTGCAAAAACAAGCCAATGTAGAAGTGACCGACTCGTGTTCTGCTGACCTCTTCTTGCTGCCATCAGTGTTGGTGCAGACACAGGCCTGAGGTTTACTTGCCTTCCTGTGCTGCTCATCTCCCGTGTGAAGTTGGACAATGGAAATTGTTGCTTTTAACCCTCCATTTAGGGTAATTTTTTTCTATGTATTCAGCTGTTCTTTCTGGCCTCTGAGCTTTTAGCCTAAGAGCAAACATACCTCTAATGCTTCATAGTGTGAATAACTTTGCCCTGCAAATGATGTGCGTTTGAAGCCAAAAGTTTTGTACAGAGAAGAGTGAACCTTTTTGAATTTTAATCAGTAGTTTAGTTCTTAGCATATTAACCTTTGAAGACTAATTGTGGCTGCATAAATGCTGCATTCTGTAACCGTTCCAGTGCTGATGGTCTTACCAGTAACATCTGGCTCAGTTGTACTTTCCAAGGTTACTTGGAATATATGTTAAAGCCCCAGAGTTCAAGGGTAAAACACAGGTACACAGATAGGAGCAACCTGAATAGAAGGTACATTTGTATTTTAGACAATGGTGGTTTAGTTACTTTCTTGGTAGGATAAACCTACATTTTACACCCAGATCAATTTAAATGTTCTGTTTTTATAACAGTGTTAGTACAGATAATTCTGCCTAGTAAGTAATTTATAATCTGTGTGTTTTATGCTGCTATTTGATGTTCCTAAAAAGTATCTTCAAACCTGCAAAAATTACTTCTTCATTAAGAATGCAGGAAAAAAACAATCTTCAGGTATCTTGTAAAATTTCACTTCGGTTTCTTAATGCTTACCTAAAGTACGTTTTAATTACTGAAACTGAAGTAGTAATGCAAGATCACTTTTCTTTCCACAATTCATACCTATATTTAAAAAAACCAAGGAAAGACAATTAGGAGTGAAAGCACTTCTGAAAGACCACAAAATGAGAATGATCTCCCAACATCAAAAGAGGAAACTGGACAGATTTGATAAAATCTGAGCAGACTAATTTTCCGTTCATTTGTAACATCAGTGTTATGATTGTGAAGCTCAAGGTTTGGTTTTGCTTTTATGTGCAGGAGTCCAACCTATTCCTTCTCAGGGAGGGAAACTTGAAATTGCCGGCACTGTAGTCGGCCACTGGGCTGGAAGCAGACGTGGACGAGGGGGTAGAGGACCCTTTCCTCTGCAGGTGGTTTCTGTGGGAGGACCAGCGAGAGGGTAAGTGCAACCTTGTGGAACAGACTTTTACTGTGTTATTAAAGATGATGGGAAAATGTAAAACAGGGAAAAGTTGGAGGCATTAGACATTACATACAGTGCATTTGAAGACACACTACATGAATTATACCCTCTGAGGGTTCAAGAAAAACATTTACATTCATTTTAAGATGTTATTAAATGTTAGGTAGATTAATGTTATACAGATTAAGTATTTTTTATGTGCAAATAAAAATCATACTAAATCTGAGATAGATAGATAGATAGATAGATAGATAGATAGATAGATAGATAGATAGATAGATAGATACACACACAGAGACACACACACACACACTAGATTGTTTTACGTGAGGAAATGATTTAGGGACTTTCTCTAACATTCCATCAATAAACACATGAAACCACATCAAAACTATTGCAGCACACAATAACTTTCTTGGTCATGATAGAACAGTTATTAAGCAGTATGATAACATTTTTTAATAGCTTAATTATGTAATTCTTCTGTGATGTAGAAAACACCTGAAGGACATTTCTAGGTTTAATAGCTCTCTGCTACAGTTGTGATGGGAGATACACTTCAAAGAATATTAATTTCTTCAACACTTCTAATTTATATCACTACAGCTGAAATTACGGGTGCACAATGTTTCTGAAAAATAATACTTTGTTGCAAAAATACCTAGTCCTTTTAAGATTATACTTTTCCATAGTCTTAATTGTTCTGTGCCTAGCAGAACTGTCTTATCTTTAATTGTCTCCTGTATCTATTACAGGAGACAATCACAAAGTAATATCATTTGTCTGTCTTTATATTAAAGGAATAAAGTTGGTATATTTATTCCATCTTGAGCTAGGAAGCAGCAGGCTGAAAGAGTAAGTCTGAGCTGCATGAATTCCTCTCTGTGCATTAATTAAATCAAATGTGCACTATAAAGCATAGTGCTAAAGTCAGCAAGAGCTGTTGGAATGCCTGTGTTGTTGAGTGAGGAACTGGTCGTATGTGAAACCCTGGGAGAATGGGAACGGGGAGAAGAGACAGCTGCCAGTGAGGGAACAGGGAGAAGTATGAATGGCAGACACAAAGATCAAAAAGTTCAGCAGCAGAAAACAGTATTTTGGTGTAAGAGAATAGCTGACACTTGAGCAAATGTACATAGGAACATTTTGTTCTGTAGAATGCAATTCAGTTGCCAAAACAGAAGTATCTAGATGCTTATGTTTTAGATGCTTCAGGCAACTGTCAGATAACTTGTGTGGTCTAGTGGTGTCTGTAGGAGACTTCTGCTCATCCAGAGTGGCAGCTGGAGACCAAGGGAATAAGCTAATGTGTATGATGAGACAGTAGGATCTTTGGGGTATTTTAATCTTACTCCTCAGTTTCACTGGACAAAAGAACGTTTTTCACCGTTTCAGTGAGGTTAGGTTGTGGTCTTAAATTCTGTTTTTTGTGAGGGTCCACAAACAGAAAAAGAACCTGACTTACTACAGAGCTTGCTACTTGAGTTAAATGCACTGACTGCAGTACTGTATCCACATATACACATCTGGGTAATGTACAGAGTCATACTCAGAGGCACTCTGAGTGATGATCTGGAGACACCTTCAGGTTCAGATCTGGCTTACATTTATACATACCATTGATTGGCTTCCTGCACAGAAGAGCACTTCCTCCATTTTCTGAAGAAACAAATAGATGAATTTATGCAAAACAGCAGCAGCCAGGAGCTATCACTGGCAAGTCCCAAGTTGAGAGCCCTCCTTTTCTGGGAAGCAGTCAAATCACTGAAAGGGTGTTGCTGCACCTCTATGTATTAGGACAGAGAAATACTGTTCTCCAATAGTAGTAGTTGACTTAGGAGACAGAACACCTGACATTTTATCTCTGTTGGATGTTTAGATTTGGGTGCAAGTTGTCAGCTTTAAAATGACAAGAAAGCTTTCTGAGGATCTGGCATAGATCAAATCATAAACAGATGCATGTGGAGTTACTAGAGCTGCATTAACACATGCATTCTTTGCATGTGGAGTTACTAGAATTAGAGATGAAATCTGCTGCAGGCAGCTTACCTGGTTGTTAGGTCAGCTGATACTGAAACTAAAACCTAGCAGGAAAACACAATCATGTTAGTGTTCTGGCAAAGACAGGCGTTTTAAGATTGAAGTTCTTGTTGGCCAGTGCTGTCTTCCCACTAAAGAACCCTACTAGGGACTGCCCAGCACATTGTCTGCAATTTATCCCCTAGTCCTGCACACTGTTTCATTTTTCATGTTTCCCAACAGAGGGGATCATGTCAGTCTTACTTACACCATTGTCTCATGTCTCTGTGAAACACTGAACTGGATGTTGTCCTGACTGTGTAAAATAGTACCAGCTGCTTTTTTTTGGGTTTGATCCATCAATATACTTAGTGTGATTTTCTGAGTAGGAAAATTCTTACCTCCCTGAAGGGGAATTTCACCTTGTTAAAAAACAACAAAACAAAAAAAACCCCAAACAAACAACAAAAAAATCACCACAACACCCAAATCACCAGCAAATGGGAAAGGTAAGCCCTGTGAAAATCTTTGGAAAGAATGCAGTGAGAGTTACCCAAATGTAAAACACAGCTCTTACCATTTTATTCTTTGCTGTTGCTCTGAAATCCCAGTATTTAATTTCTTACTGCTCGGTGTGGAAATTCTCTGTGTGTGTGTGTGTGTGTGTGTGTGTGTGTGTGTGCAGAGTCTTTCTCCACTGAGTCATTTCAGCATAGCTTGGGTTTTGTGGTGGATGTCAGAGCTCTACAGAAGAGCTTCCCCTCCTCTGCAGGTGTGTTTGTGATCAGCTCACAGAGACTTTGCTGGCACATGGCAGTTGTCAGGTAGATGGAAAATGAGATAGTGTTGAATGGTGACTACCTTTTGTTGCCAGAACAGCAAACTGGGTGAATCACAGCCCACACAGCTTTAGAAACTGGGCTGGGTAAAGGTCTGGACCTTAGCAGCACCTGGCTGCTCTGTCCCACCTTCAGAGGGGTCAGTCTTCATGCTGGAACCTCCCAGTAATCAGGCAGTGGATTAGGAGAAAATTGGAGAAATCATGTATTTCCAGTAAAGAAAAATATTTTTTATGTGAGAAGTAGTCCTTGACATAATGATAAGGAAGTTGAGTTTCTGCAATTGATGGCATTAAAATAGTTTTAGCTGAGTGAAAGTTTGTTCTGATCTGATATGATCTTTATTAAATCAAATCAAAACCCCCCACCTGATGTGTCCTGGTTGGAAGCCTTCATTTGAAAGCATCCAAACTTGATAAATTGCTACATGTCAGGTAAGGCTGAAGCCTCTTTTTTTTCCTTGGGCTTCTTAGATAATTTTGTGTTCTCCCATCAAAACTGAAGCAATTTTGTGTTTTGCTTCCCTTTCTTCTATCTGATTTCTTCTGTCTAGTTTATACGTGGGAAGTATTATTAAATGGCATTATAAATGGTTCAAATTGCCTTTTTTTTTAAGGCGAAAGTATTTTGAGCCATTTTTAAAGCACTGTAAGGATAATTTGACACTTAGAAAATATTTCTGCAAAGCTTGAAAGTGCTTTTTTTTCCTCTAGAAGTGAAATATAGCAATAGTCATTTTATTGCCATGAAAACAAATCTATTAGGTTTCATACACTTGCAATCAGCAGAACCCTGCAATTCTGAATTACTCTTATTACTTCATTGAAGAAATGTAAATGTTGGTCACTGGACAGTAAAGCTAGGGGGGGAAAAAACCCAGCAAAATAAATCTGAAGTATCTTTAAACAAAGCTGATGCATATTTTTTGTTTCTTCTTTCTCCTCAAAACTTGCAGGCGTCCTAGAGGAGTTATTTCCACTCCAGTGATAAGAACTTTTGGAAGAGGCGGAAGGTACTATGGGAGAGGTTATAAAAGCCAGGGAGCAATTCAGGTAATAAAGCCATGTGCCTGACTTCAAACCACTCTAGTTTACAGGATGGTACAGTATGGACTTCCAGACCAGCTAATACTGACAAGCACAACTTTAAAAGCTAACAGTGCTTCATACAGTGATCTTGCCTAGATGTTAAAGATGTGACGGGTGACAGGCTAGAGTTCTGTCTCAATTATAAGCAAACTTTGGTTATTAAGAGAGAAATGGAAAAATATATTTTGATATGAAGGCTGTGCCTATGAGAGTCTATCCAGCCATGGCATTAGAAGAAAATTGAGGAAAATGGGAGAAAGACAAAGCTGAAACAAATTAGACATTTCTGCTCCCACTCTTTCCCAATTTCTTTTCTAGGACCACAGTCCAAGAAGAGAAATTAATAGCAGTAGAAGGATCTTTGCTTCTGCATGGCTCCAAATATAAGAACTTAACTCTGAACATTTAGGAAATAACAGACAGGTCTTTGCCCCTGTGTGCACAGAGGTTCATTTTGGTGACAGCACACTAAGATTTTGTGGATCATGGGTTTTTGTCTTTCCTGCGGATCCTTCAAATATAGCTGAAGCAAACTGCTGGTTCATATTAAATACCAGTTGCTTCAGAGTTCTGTTTTCCTCCCTTTTCCATTGTTTTGCTGCTATGCAGCTCTGAATGTTGATGCAAGTCCCCATGGTAATGGAGGAGTGGGTAGTAAATAGGTGGAAGACGTTCTCACAGTAAATATGTATCATATGGATGTGCAATTTGTCATGGAGACGTGAGTAGGTGAGAGTAGGGAGATGTTTGCAGGTATCTGAGAGTAAGAAGGAATGTCTCCAGTTGATAATGAAGCAGCTGTTAAATTCAAGTAAAACTTGCTGTGTTTTAGATGTAAAAATTCAAATACTTCTCCTCTTTGTTAAATTTCTGTGTACATAGATTATATATGTCTACAAATGTACCTATGCATTTGAAGCTTTACATCTTTAAATAGAAGAGAAACTACTATGTTAATTATATAGTAGCTAATTTCCACGTATGTTAACCTATGAAATAAAGAAAGCTCTGAAAAGGAGCTCCAAATCCTCCAGACTTTATAAAGGCTTACATAGATAAGCACAGTTCAGATAGTGCCTGAAATAGGCAGTAGATCAGATCATCTTGGCAGACAGCAAGTTGGGGCATTCACGTTTTTATTAATGATATGTAACTTGAACAGCAAATACTTGTGATAGCAAGGAACTGACTCTAAAACTGTGCCTGTGATAGGGAGGAGAAGGATAAATTCCATTTTGTATTCACTGGTTGGTCCTGAGCTAGTTGGATGTTACAGTCGCCGAATAACTGTACTCCAGTACATGTTCCTTTTACAGGAAAAGGTAAAAAGTGAATTAAAATGCGTGTGTCAGGGAGAACTTGGGAAACTTAATTCATAGCAAAGAGGTTCTGGTACCCAGTCAAGCCTAACTGGCAGCAGTGTACTTGCTGTCTCTCAAACTGGGGCAGTTTGGAAGGGTGCCTGCCCATGGCCAGAATCATACATGTGTATTGACATCAAGTAAGATCCTCCCTGCTGTGGCTTTACTGAGACTCACTATGAGGCAATATGAAGAAAGGTTGGAGTATCTGACTGAAATAAGCAGTTTGTCTGTATCAAACATAAAAGATAAGCCTGTTTTTCTCCCAAGAGGAGACTTTTCACTCTTGATCTGAAACAGAAGTGTGTGTTGAATCTAAAACAATATTAGTAAAGCTTGCAAAGAAGTACATTTACACACAAGTGATAAATACTGTCCTCATCTGCCAGCCATACACCTGTGCAATGAAGAATTAGTTGTGATTTTCTGAATAATGTGGTTTCTGATTCTGATGCGAGAGAACAACAGTTCTTACCTGCAGAATTGTTCAGCAATTCAGAAAAGTACTAACCATGCTGTTTCTAGTGTGTAAAACAAATCAAGGTGATTACACTATGAAACTGTTTGCTATTGTTTGAGGTGTGTAAGATGTCCCTATCTTGAGTAATTTCTTAGTATTGGACTTTGTTAACAGCGTGACAGACGAGTACGTTTCTTAGTAACCCAACCTACTTACTTTGTTGTTAAAAGCCTGTTATGTTTCTGGAACACTTAAGATTCATTGTTGCAGATACTTAAATACTAAATATACCTTCTAATGCTGCATATCTATGTTTTTACTTGCTATACTCAGTCTTGTAAGACTCTATGCTTTTTGTATTAAGCCACTTTCCAAATCTCAGAAGCATACAGACTAGTATAGATACTACTGCATGAAACTTTTGCTCTTCTTTCAACACTGTCTGAAAAAAAGTTTTGGTTTGTATTTGAATAACATGTAATTATATCATTAAATTATAATGTATATGAACCAAGAAGCAGAGTTAAGCTGTATATTGATTCTCAGTTTTGGTGTTTCCAGAAGTTTACGTAGCTCACGCATTGTGAAATAACTGAAGTATCAAAGTCAGGGCATTTTACCACAGGAGCATCAAAAGGCTTGGCTAGAAGGCACTCAGAAATACAAAGCATTCTTTCTCTGTGCTCTTAGTTTTGTCTGCCACTTCTTATTTCAGCAGTACATGATACTCAGTAGTCGCTTTAGAACCTTCTGCACACTGCATGCTGCCAGTTTCTAGTGTCGTTGTAACCGATTGTAAATATATAGCAGTGGTTCTTCAGTAATTTTCTTCTTCTTTTAAAAAATAGGGCAAACCTCCTTATGCTGCTTCAGCAGAAGAAGTAGCCAAAGAACTTAAGTCAAAATCAGAGGAATCTAAATCCTCAATTGTGTCTTCAGATGGATCCCTGGCTGAAAATGGAGTTGTGAATGAGGAAAAACCAGCTTCCCAGATGAATGGGAATACAGGAGACATCAGGGCTTCCAATCAGTCTGAAAGTGCCTTGAGTAATGACTCTAAAATGTGCAATACAAATCCTCACTTAAATGCACTAAATGCAGACAGTGTTTGCCATAAAGATGATGCTCTTGAGGCCACTGTCTTAAAAAAAGAAGAGTAAACTTATTTTTTATAGAGGGTGAAGGATGTTGGGAAGGGTCAGGATTAGGAATATCTGGAAAGAAAGAGAGCCTACAGTTACGTACATTTTTTCCTTTCCGTAAGAGAAAAATGAGGACTTTGGAAATTCGGATCCCTCTTTGATGTCAGAGATTTAAACAACACATTTTTAGTTTTAACCAGTTGTAGTCAAAATGCTACAATAAAATAAAAAAAGAAAGAGAATGAAGAGCATTTGACTCCCGCACTTAAAATGAAGTATACATAAAGTTTAAACTGGTTATGACAAAAGCTTGTAGTTTTGTTTTTTGAAATATAAAGAAAACAAATTTTGGCAGTCTTTAAGTATATATAGCTTAAAATATAATTTTTAGTACTTGGCACCATATGTATGCCATTATATTTGATTTTGCATTACTGTGTCACAATAAAGCTTTCTTTAAGGCTTTTATTTCATGATTATGGGGGGAAAAAAGGCACAACCACAGTTTTTTCTTTCTTAAATTTCATCACCGTTGACGTGGTTCTTTTGTGTTAAAATGTGCAAACTATTGAAACGAAAAATTATAGAGTAATACTGCAGTTCTGCTGATCTTAAATATACATCATACATACTTTACAAGCAAGTTAAATGGAGATAAACTTGAAATCATAGAAGATGCAAATGACCTTTCAAAATAAACACAATGTGTTCTGAAACTTTTTGTGACTAATACCATGCATCCGTGATCAATGAACTATGTGGTTTTGAATCAGACGTAGACCATTAGTACTACTATTTGAGCTAAACTTCTGCATGGTTCATAATTTTTAAAGTGTGTAGTTAATATTATGCATGTTATTGTCCTCTTTCTTCCATTCTTACAAGTACTGTGCCCATTTGCAAAACAAAAAGCTAATAATCAGTAATAGTCCTATAAAAGATGTTAACTATGTTTAGTCATTGACTGATCTTGCTCTAACCTTAAAATTTTGTGATTATTGACCTCTGTTGCATTTATTCTAAAACTTAAAAAAAAAAAATTATCTAGCCGTTTTGAATATCAACGTTACCCTGGTGTACTCATTGCTGTATGCATTATTGTTCTCTGTTGCTGTTTTATGCCTTCATATTAGCAAATATGAAATTCTGTGAAAAACAAAAAAAAAGCTTTGATCTTCAAAAACAAAAAAAAAAAAAGAACCCCCCTTCTGTAGCAGGAAACAAATGGCTTGTTCTTGAGAACTTTCCCATCAAGAATTTAGTATAAGCAAATATACCTGTATCATTTTGATGTTTTTGTTAGTGTTTCCAAACTTAATGTACTTCAAAATCAGAATCATTTCTTTATATTCGTTTTCATATAATTCTCCTGATGCTCTTCATCACACATTAGTGATCAGAAATGAGGTGTAATTCCCCATTCCCTGCCCGCAAGAGCTAAGTAGGTATCTTAATGTAAGTTGAAGGGAGTTCTGCCCCAACTCATGGATTGTGCAAGAATGAACTACTGTTGGGTTTGATTGGTTGTAGATGGATTGTGGTGTGGTGTATTTGAAGGCTATTGAATGCAACTTACAGTGCTTAATAAAAATCTTTATTCTTTTAGTATAAAATACTGTATGCCTTTTTTGTCAACTATTTTTTTAATTAACGTGTTGTAAATAAAAGTTTTCCTATGCCCAAATAAAGCAACTGAGTTAGCAGCCTACGTGATGTCCTCCTGAAAGTCGAGAAGGAGAAGCCACCTTGACCCGCTGCTGCTGGGGGCTTTGCTGTGCTTGCTCAGAGTAATGCTTTGACATTCCTTGTGTTTGCCTCACAGCTCCTTCAGCTCCACACTCAGGTGAGAGGTGGTTAGACAGAAGTCACAGGGGCAGGACCCTCCCCAGGTTCTCGCCGGGTTTGGAGTTTAAGATGATGGACAGTGCCTGTAAGTCAGCAACTCATAGCCGAGAATGAATTACCCTGTTGTGCAGCAGTTTACATCATGGATCATACTGACATAATGTGAGGAGTTCTAAATCTGGATGTGGGTTGATCTCAGGAGAGGTTTTTGTCTGGGCACGCCCTCATTGTCTGCTGCCTCTGTCTGAAGGTTTATCTGTTTACTCTGGTGACTGACACACATGGTTAGGAACAGGCTTGCCCTGGGCGTTTTGATCTTGTGTTATGTCTAAGTGAGTGGTGTTAACAGCTCTGTGCTCCAGGTGTAGATGCACAGCTGTGTTTTGTGCAAATGACAACCATCCGTCTTCCTCTCCTGAAGCCAAACAAGCTGGAAAGGAGCAGTTGTGGTGTCAGGGCTGCTCTCAGGGGGATCCCGCTATGGAACTGCCAGGATTACCTCCCTTTCCTCCCCCCTTAGTACCCAGTCTCCTGGTGAGGGCACCAGTTGACGCACCAGTTGCCCTGTTTTCCAGCATTTTCACTTTTCTAGCATAATCTGGTGACAGGTGTGGAATAATGTCAACAAAAAGCGTGCACTGGAGATCTGGCTGATGTGCCACACACTGTGAATCTATGAACAACATCCCTCTTTTCCTCAAGGTAACTGCCAGCAACTCTTGTTTCATGGGCAGCCAAAGTGTGACGAGTGATCCGCACAAGTGTGACTAAAATGAGGATGTGCTGAGTGTAGCAGATGCACTAGTTTACTGGCCCAAATGTTAAGATGCCAGATTTACTTTGTCTAGAAATTTCAATGAGAAGGTTTGGCTGGTGTGATTTACACATACTTGACCTGGAGCACGTGTCTTGTTGTAGCACATTTAAGCCCCTGACATTGCCCTGGAGAGGCCAAAACCCAGCTCCTTGGGCAGAAGCAACAGGGGTGGGAAGAGGACAAACATTCAGCTGTTGGTAGATACTACTGGAGGTAGCTACAGGAATATCTTGCAGGTACTGGAGTTCCCTGACTGGGAACTTGTGCCAAACCCAGAGCCAAGACTGGGGGTTTTTTTTGCCCTCTGCCGTGGGTACACACAGTTTGGTAGCTGAGGATTCCTGTGGGGTGCTCTGAGGCTGAGTTGGGGACTGGCAAGTGGGGGGAACCGAGCTCTCCTGTGAATCTGCACTCCTTGGGAAGCATGGAGCTGCCTGGTTTCCCTCCTGCCTTGAGGAGCTTCTTGCAGGAAATGTGTTTTGAATTAATTCAGTTCTCTTCCAGAGAGTTAAGTTGATGCTGGAATCAGTGATCCCACAGAGCAACCAGCTATTGCCTGGGCTTGCTACTGAAGAACACCTTGACCACGTGCGTTTATACATTGTCAAGTATGTTCTGTTATGCATGATGTTATGTTGACCTATTTAATGTGCTAATTAATATATAGTTAATATGGTTTAATAATTATTGAGATAGTTATATATATAGTTATAACTATTAATATAATTAACATCCTTTAATACTTAATCGAAATAATTTAATAATTAATCTGCCTGTCTGTAGATAAGTTGCCTGCATCTCCTGTAACCATGCTGGTGACTGCTGGTGGATGACAACTCAGGCCTGAGCATGGAGGTGTTGATGCTGCTGCCTTGTGTTTTGCTGGTGGTCGCCTCTAGCTACACACATACCTGCTGCCAGTCCAGTCAGGCAGTTTGGGAATCAGGCAGCTCAGGGGCTGCAGCATGCCTGGTGATAAGGGGGGGGAATGGGGCTTTCCACTTGTTGCTTGTTAGTGACACCAAAAAAAAAGGTCTGGGGCTCCAAGTGTGGAGGCTGGAGTCAGCTCCTTGCTGGGCAGCAGTTCTTTGCTGGGGGTGCAGTGCTGGAGAAGGTGCCTAAAGGTGGAGAGGCTCACTGCTATTTATAAGGTGAAAGGGCTCTATGAGAAGTGAGTCTGTTTCTGAAGTGAAAATGGGAGATGGTTCTCGAACCTCTTTTAGCTTTGATACAAGTGAAAACTCATTATCCATCTCCAAGACATGAGTGAATCCTGGGTGACTTGGTCTAGGTGCCCCTGCTCTGGCAGGGGGGTTGGACTAGATGATCTTCTAGGTCCCTTCCAACCCCTGAACACTGTGATTCTGTGAAACTGGCCCTTTGGGTTGGGATGTGGCCACACTGCTGTCTATCGTATTCCAGTGGGTTTAGCTGAAGCAGAGCCCTGATCAATGCTCCCTTGCAAGCAACTAAAGCATCACTACTCCTCTCTGAGCTGACCCTGCTAATTGTTTAACTGTGTTGTTATCAACTAATAATTATCTATGTGTGCCACGGTCAATTAGTGCTTTTTTTTTACCTCCTTAAGGACTCACCTGCCTGTGAGTCCTTAAACACAGGCAGGGGGGTAATTAATGGCAGTGGAGATGATTGAGGGGCCGAGGAGTGTCTGTGTAGGGGGAGTGCAGCGTGGACATCCCAGGGTGTCTTTTGCTCTCAGCTCTCGCCTGTGAGGAACAGCGTTGTGTCGCGGACAGGAAAATGAGATTGATCTGCTGGACGGTAAGTGGCCACGCAGCCCCATCCTGCTGGGGAGGGTGAGGAGACACAACAACCGGTTTCTTGCCTGCGCTCACAGTGATGCTATTTAAGGCGGCATTTGCAGCGCTGGATGGCTGCGTCATGGCCCGGGGGGCGTGAGCCTCCCTGAGAGAGCAGCAGCCACTGCCACACTGCCTTTCACAGCCCTAACAGTCTGGAAGGTGTGGGGTATTTTGGGGGGTTCTGGAAAGCCCTGCGAAAGTTCCTGGTCAGAACTACCAGCTCGGGCAGCCGTTCTTCCACCTGTCGCTAAAAGGTTCCGATGAGCTGTTGTGAGCAGGGTCCCTCACACAGCTGGTGCACAGGGTTGGAACCCCAGCACCCGGTCTGAGCAAGGACAGGCAATGGGATCGTGCAGCTGCTCCTGTGTGGGGAAGGGGTGAGCAGTGAGATCATTGGCTCGTTTTTCAGTGCTTCAGAGCATAATTATCCAGATCTGAGACAGATGACAACTCACTCGGTGAAAAGTCTGCATAATGCCTTTTATTGTGCTGACCAGAGCCGAGTCTGTGATGTGCTTCACCCCCTGGGTGTGTACAGGCAGCCCCAGAGCAAGGTGAGATCTCAGCATCTTTTTCCCCCTCTCCTAGGGAAGCCCAGTTCCCACTGGGTACCAACATCCCCAGGGTGCTAGCAGGGTCACACAGCGGGTTGGAATGCGATGATTCCCAATGTTCTACTGGTGTCCCCCGTCCCCAAAGAGTCCAACCCATCTGTGAGTGAATGCATTTAACAGCAGCAGCTCTCTGGGAGAGCCAGGAGAGACTGGGGCTGCACCAGCCCCAGGGATGCACCCCCACGGCCATCTGAAACCCCAGGGTAGGTTTTATAGGATTTAATAGCCCCATCTCTGGCTGTAACTACTACAAATTTATACAAAGGAAGTCGTTTTGCATTAATTATTCCCTAAAAGACTGTTTAAAAGCAAATATGTTACTTAAGCTGGCTTGATGATGTCACTGAAGCCAGGGGCAGTGTCCATGCAGAGCATCATTCCCGCCTGCCTGGGGTTACAGCAGGTTTTGCTCTGCCCCCCTCTGAGCACTGCCCTAAATGTGGGGGTTTTCTTTGTAACCCCTTTTTCCTCTTTATCTGAGGAGTTAGGTGGGGCTACTAAGATGAGTGTGAGTGTGAGCAGCTGTTCCTGCAATTGTCTCCAAGCCTGCAGGGGCCTCTCCTGTGGCAAGAGGGTACACAGCAGTGTGTGCCAGTGCAGCCCAATTGAGGGCAAACCTGTGGCCCAGAGCTGCTGTCCTGAGTTTTGTCCTGAGATGCCTTTCATTGGACCAGGCAGAGAAAAGCAAGAAGCTTCTGAGCCTTTCTCTAGGGGCTTTGCCTTCCACCAGGTAAGGGCTGAATACTGTTTCTTTTTACTTAATACTCGAGCAGAGGATGCTAATGCTGTGAGAATTTCAGGACTTTAGGCAAGAAAAGAGGTCTTTCTGAAAGTATGACAGGACTGTAAATTGTCCTTGCTTTGGCTTTTCCGCCTGGGAATTTACTGGGGTATGTTGTGAGATGAATAACTGAAAAGTAGTGACAACCTTCAGCTGAATTAGTAGTGGTATTGTTACAGTATTTGTAATAAACTGGAACATTAGTGACCTGCTACAAGATGTATGAAATAACCTGCTGGGTGCATCTGGGGAGTGCAAAGAGTGAAGGATGCAGGCAAAGAGCTACATCGAGGGAGGGGAATTTGAGGCAGCTGCTGCTGTGGGGACTGGCTGGGATGGGAGCAGAGGGTCTGCCAGTGGGATACTGAGCGGCTGCTGTGGGGTGGTGTTGAATCCAGACAGCTCCCAGGGGTGCTGGCCCAAAGGCACAGCGCCCACTGATGCCCAGAGCCTGCCAGAGGGGCCAAAGGTGAGGGTAGAAACCTTGTGGGTCAGGCTGAGCGAGCTCACTGGTGCTGCTGGGCCTGGGATAGGCAGATCTCAGTTGGTTTTCATCTGCCTCTTCAGAAGATGCACCAAGGCTGTGTCTCAGGGGGTCTGTGGTCAACAGCAGATTTTGCCATTCATTTCTGATCGGCAAGCACCTTCTTTAGTGCTTAGGGATGTGGCTGAGGCAAGGTCTTGTCAGTGTTAGGTTCATGATGGGACTCAAAGGTCTTGTCCAATCTAGGCAATTCTGTGATGCCCTGCAAAGCTCCAAGAAACAGGTCCCCCAAGTGTCATTTCTAGTAAACCTCATCATTGCAAATGGCCTTTTGCTTTGGTGTTTTTTTTTTTTTCTGTCAGAGTCATGTTCACCTGACGTTTATTTCTGCGTTATTTATACTCTTCTGTTTCATAACAGACTCTTGGCAAATCAAAATGAAAAACTTATAAACATTTTGAAACTTACACTTGGTAAACTTCGGGATTCTTTAGCCTTGTAAAAAAATGAGCTACCTGATCCCTTATAAAACACAATGGGGAGAGGTGAAATGAATGCAAATTAGACCGAGGACAGTGATGGGCTCCTGTGTGTTGTCCTCCTTTATGAAGATTCAGTCTAGAAAATGCTCCTGGTCCTGCCTGGACTGGGCTGTGTGAGAGATGGAGACAGAAGGCAGCTCCCAGCACGGCACCGTGCCTTGGGTGAAAAATAACAAAAATCAAGCTCAACTGCCAAGTTACGAAACCTTGTTTACAAATGGCTTAAATATTTATAAAACACATTTTGTATGAGGCTCCGCAGTGGCCACATAACTTGAATAACCGTGGCCAAAATCCTTATTTAAAAATAATTTTTTGAAAGCTGTTGCCTGAGCTGGCAGCCTGTGTAGGCTGGAGAGAGCCATAATGGCCCAGCCAGCAACAATGCTCCTGTGCCCAAAGCTGTGGAACAAGCCCTGGAGGAGCCTGGTATTTTTCCCCCAGAACATGCCTTTTTCCCCCAGATGTGGCAACCAAATGTTGATTTCCACGTGGGAACTGAATCACTTCTAATAGTTTTTCTACTTGCTGCATCTCAGTACCTAGTACCTCGTGTCGATGTGGGAATTCAGGCACGTGTTGTTCGTAAGGATGTGGGGGTGCAGATGACAGGCTGCAAAGAGTGCCACAG